>JBBPTF010000559.1:0-13833 GCA_038094015.1 Phylloporus cf. gajari
GGACGTAGGACCAAAGAACTTTTCTCTCTGTCTGAAGGAATTGTCATGAACTTGGTACAGGTGGCACATGGACAGACGTACTGCGGCCGTACGCTCAAATAGATCACGAATGTCCACGTTAGTTGTGAGAGTATTCGTTTACCTCAAAGATTATCCGTTGACGCGGTTTCAGTTATTTCTTCGTGTTTTCAGACGGATATATTTCCCCGCTCGGTATTATATCCCGCGGCCAAATGGCGTTTAGGGTATGTGGCGACGCTGGCTTACGCACAGATTTGAACAGTGAAATAGAGGGATCCTGTCGCATTCTCAAACCAGAAATCAATCACAGCACGAAAGGGTACTGGGTTCATGGTGGTAAAAACGTCAAAAAGGTGGCGTGTAGTTTTGTGACTTGTGTCAAAACGATCCGTTTCACTCGTATATTAGAAGCGACACATTTCGGGATTGAGCGAGGCGAGGAGACACACCACTATCCCGAGAGCAATTTACGTAGCATGTAAAGCTTGGCTCCAAGTTATAAGAGCAGCATTTTCCATTACACAGAAACAAAAATCAAGCATTTGAACCTTGCCCGCTATATGGTTGGGAAGAAGCAATCTTCCGTGCGCGATGGCAAACCATTTTAATTCACCTATGGGTTCATAGCGACTACTGATGTCGACGATAATGTAAGTTACGAGAAGCACGATGACTTCAATGGCGTAGAAAGTGGGAGTGGATCAAAAATGAGCTTTGACTGGCCGTATAACGCTCATATGCGGAGAATCATCGCTACAGCATAAGCAGTGCGATTTGATATCGCTGGAAGTTCTAGCAAGTAGATCAATGATTGATTAGTACCTGAAGATATTTGTGGACATGGGGTAACACAGCCCGAAATAACGTGCCTAAAACATTTGGATCGCTGTTGCTTGATGTCATAGGCATAGGCGAGAACAAATGGAGTAGAAACTGATGTCCAGCGTCTGTCCTGGTAGAGTTATGTCAGAAAAGATCGTCGACCCGAGAAAGGCATCCTCACCCAAATAAATTCTACCTGTAGCCAATGAATCGTCCGCGTAAGGATCTGCGAATGACGTATCATGTGAGGCATACCCTGCTTGGAAATGTTAGGGTCGACAATATCAAGATTAGTCCAATATTGTATAGAACGAACTAGATATGTATGCTGCTTACTATAATCGTATGCTACGACAGTAAGAACTGGAACTAGGAAAAACAGTAAGATCGACGAATGGAAAGTCCAAAGCAGACAATGGACGTACATAGTTATCCTACTGAACAGCAGAGATGTCACTTGCATAAAGGGCCTTGCATTTACTGAGACAGCGTGGCATGCAGGACCAGTGCTAGTGGACAGTTTTGGCTATGATAAGTGATCACAAGTCCCTGCCGTTGACGTCTCTGATTACGTATATTGCAAGACGAACAAGACGAAAGGACGACGAACCTAGCGCTGCGAGTGGAGCTAGATGGAATCTGGTGGGCCATGTTGGCGTGAATGATAGGATTGTACCGGTCTCATCCTTAAAACTAGGAAAACGCGTCACGAGCCCAACGGAGGAACTGAGGTTCAGACATGACCGAGCGACTCGAAAGGTTGAGAGGTATAGATGGTACGCACGCTAGGATACTAGATCAATATATTGTGGTTAGAATACAGGGTCGATCGCGGTGACCACGAAACCTTGCATGCGTGAGGGTGCTATCATACCTTCGCCGCCTTGGTTTGAAGTATGACATGATCCCTGCGAGACAGTCATCATCAAACAAGCCTACGACCGAAGTAGAATCTCAGTTCCCAGGGGAAAGTTTCAGGAAACTGAACATTATTTGTTAGTAGAGGTTGGAAATTTCAAATCTTGAGCGACGATTGAGTTTGAGGCAAAAGGGTCTCCCACCGTACCACTCAACAATTTTGCTGTCTTTCTATCCGGGTTCACCGTCAGGAAACAGCGTGTACCAATAGTTCACTGTGCATGATCTGAAGAGCAGATTTAGTTCGCTGAAGAGGCTGACTGGATTGAAGTCGTCAGCGTGGGTGCAATCAAAGTTTGTCTTTCTCACCTTTTCCAACACCACCCATCACAGCCAAATTACTTACAGTCCCACCTACTTCTTGCATGCAACCAGGAACTACGCTTAGCGCACGAGGCTTGTGAAGCGTTGCCCTGAACCTGTGCGATTTCTCCCATGTCCGGAATTGTTCAAGTGTCACTTCGAGTACTCAGGTTCGAACACGGACCTTGATCATACTTGACTCTGGCTTTCTCCCTATGGGATGAAGCGTCTAGATATTGGTGGGGAAATCAACAAATATGAGGCTAGGAACAGTTCTCTTCGATGAGAGTTACTGAAAGTAAGTCACTGTGAACTCTTGTTTCGCTTCGAAGTTCGAACCCACCTCCCTATAAATACATCCCATGTCAGATTCTGCTACTTAGGAGCTGTTGAGTCGGGTACTCGATTCTCGCGCCCTAACGAGGTGCTTTCGGCCAGAGCTTTAATATGTTTCAGAGCCGTTCATCCGCAATCAACAAAAGATTAAGGGAAAGAATAGCACTCCGCGTTTCAGGCAAACTCAAGCTGCTGTACTATGTATACGCGGAGCTCACTGTGCTACTCACCTCGACTCTGCTCATCACGCTTTGGCGAAGGACGTGCATTCATGGCGCCTTTTCCCAGTAACCTGGCATAGAGAAGAGGCGCCATCCGAGGTAGGTGTGATCATGGTTCCCAACCCCATCAAGCACTACTAGCACAAGCGCTGCGTAAATCTAGACCCATCACCTGCATCTGTATTTCGTTCACCCGTTCTTCCCCATCATACCGTGGAACATCCGCGAACGCTATCGTGCTCACCACAGTCTCATCTCCAGATTCAGAAATGAAACCGAATGCTGTGTCGATGTTGCCTCGTCTCCCTTGAAGGTCGCGCACATAAAGCTCCCGCAAGTCCAGGATGAATCGGGGGACGAGTGTGAATGTGGGTATGAAATGCAGCGGGACAAGTAGCATCGATGGCCACCCATTGCGTGGAATGATTTCCAGGTCGAGTAGCATAGCGGTGAGCGCATATGACAGGACGCTATTTTATGACCCGTGTTAGCTTGCCAATTCCAATGGTAAAGTTCACATACGCTAGAAAATAGACCAATCCTTCCCATGCGAGAATATACATATAACGGTTCATCATGAATCGTTTTGTCGCATTGTACACCGTGAGCAACTCTTTGATGAAGCGAAGAAGAATGAGGAGACACATTGCAGCGCCGAGAACGATCAGGACAATGTCTACAACTTCAGTCAAATCTAAGGAATCGTATTGCATCGTGCAACGCGACGAATTAAGCACTTGAGTAATAACCACTATACGGTTGATGGAACGAATGTGTTCTGTTACCAATGTTCAAATATCGACCATAAACAACATACCTTTATTCTGGGCGCTAAGGATAGCGAAAATAACTAGAAACAGACACATTTCGATGGTGTAGAACGAGAGGAATGCGCCAATGATGAATCTTGATCGATTGTACATCGCCCATAGACGAAGGATCATTGCCACTGCCACTGTTAGCGTATCATCTTGCCAGCATAAGACAAGTAATCTCACTTTCTGCCGCAGCGGTAAAGGCGAACACGACCCATGTGCTAAAGAGATAAAGCATACTACCTTGAAAGGATTCCTAACACAGCAGAAGGATCGGATCAACAGGCTCACAACTATCACGAATGTATCAATCGTTTCAAAATGACATTGGAAGGAGACCACATACGTCTACGGGTGGTGGAAATAAGTACCCTCATTTTAATCAATGGAAAGGCAAACTACCTTTGAGGGGCCAGGAACGAACGAACTGCCCACTTTGAGTAAGTACACTAAGTCAGTTCAAGTTTGAAATTTCATCCATGCGCATACCGAGAGCATTAATACTAGCAAACACATCAGCGTGAGCGGCCAGTGGACACCCAAGTATACGAACTCACATGACATTACACAGTCCGAAGTAACGAGACTGAGTATAATAAATAATGATTAATGCTAGCGTGAAATTATGAATGTCGCATACACGTACAAAAACAAAGATCGTGGAAACACGTGTCCAGGGTTGACTCTGCAACCACATAAGATAATATCGTCGAACTGAGCAAAGCATTTGCTGACCCAAATGTATTTTATCTGTTTAATCGTCAGGTGGTGAAATGGCTACGCATGACAACATGAATGATAGGCATACCTCCCTTGAAAAAGTAAGGACTGGCGATACCCGAGGCTCGTCAAACACGGAGGGTCGTACGACGCGTACCCTACTTACTGTAATCATATCCTACGGCAGTAAGGACGACGACTAGGAGAAACAGTGAGGTCATGAGACAGGAGGTGGAAAATGAACTTACGAGACACGTAGTCATTTAGCTGAATGTTTGTTACATCGAGCTGCAGCGCAGAAGCCATAATCTTGATACGCAAATAGATGGTGAGTTGCTTGAGGGACTGTGTGTGTAAGCTAGCAGAGATCGTGCGGTGCCGCAGCTCGGGATATATGACCTGGCAGCAGTTGGGTTTTATGATCGTGGGAGAGAAGCAAGGGTGCCATGAAGAGCCGGGACACGAGTTCCCAGGCTAACCAAGGCTGACAGGGTGCTTCTCAAACATAGGAACCGCTCGGAGAGTGAGAGGCCGTCACGCAGTCATCTAATTCGAGACAAACGGCAATGAGAATAATTCGC
Organism: Phylloporus cf. gajari; assembly: GCA_038094015.1. NCBI lineage: Eukaryota > Fungi > Basidiomycota > Agaricomycetes > Boletales > Boletaceae > Phylloporus > Phylloporus cf. gajari. The sequence goes on from JBBPTF010000559.1 coordinate 4,738, forward strand.
ATTGCGCCACGACGACTTCGTGCGACGAGCCCAGAAGTTATCCAATTACATGTGATGTGTGCCTTTCACACATCCGTGAGATATAAGTCAATGGCAGCCTTGGCAGGAGTGGAAGAGATACTGTCTGGGCGGGCTGGTGCAGGTGCGCATGGGTATCGAGCAGAGGTCTCGAAGCAGGAGGGAGATGCCAATTAGCATAGCAGTCGAGTAACGTTATCGCTTGACAACTTCTCTGGCTCTTTGGCTCGCTGCATTCGGGCCCTCTGTAGTCTGGTGACCAGCCCGTCTAAAAGAGGAAGTGCTCGGGGCGAAGCATTCCGTCGATAGACGGTCTGGTACATCTGGTTGTGGCGCAAGGGGCACGAGCGGATTCGCACGAGCACATGACCTATAAGCCCTTTTTTGGACTTGTCCCGTCGGTAGATATACTCGGCACGAGCATGCTTGCACTTAATTTGCACTGTCGCTACAATAAGCTGGGGATATCGATGACCTCAATGAGGCTATTGTTCTCGCCCCGGGTGCACTCTCACTCCAACCACCTAGGAACCCTGATCGCTCAACTCTCCTGAGCAATCTTTCAGGTCATCTCTCCAGTCGATACAATCGACTGGGGGGGATTGATGACCTCAACGAGGTGATTGTTCTCAGTCGGGATGCACTCTTACTCCAGTCACCTGCACATCCCCATCACTCAATGTACTTGAACAATCTTGCGCTCCATCTCTCCTATCATAATCGACTAAGGGGAATCGATGACCTCAAAGAGGCAATCGTTCTCGACCGAGAAGCACTCTCACTCCGACGACCTGGACACCCTGATCGCTCAATGTCCTTGGATAATCTTGCACTTAATCTTTCCCATTGCTACAATCGACTGGGAGAAATTGATGACCTCAACGAGGCGACTGTTCTCAACTGGGATGCACTTCCACTTCGCCCACCTGGGATTGTCCTTGAGCAACCTTGCACTCTCTCCCGTCGATCCAATCAACTAGGGGGAATTGATGACCTCAATGAAGCTATTGTTCTCGCTCGGGATGTGCTCTCGCTCCGACCATTTGGGCATCCTCATCGCTCGACATCCCTGAACAATCTTACACAATGTCTCTTCCATCGATACAATCAACTGGGGGGAATTGATGATCTTAGCGAGGCTATTGTCTTCGCCCAGGATGCACTCTCACTCTTCCTACCTGCACACCCTAATCGTCCATTGTCCTTGGACAATCTTGCAGCTTATCTTTTCTCGTGGTATAACTTCCTCTGCAGAACTGATAACATCGACGGTACCATCCAGAGCAAGCGGGAACTGTTTGAGCTATATAGTGAATTTGAACATGTGTCCCAAGCAGTCTCTTCCGCTGATTTGTCTGCTGCCAAAAATTGGATCAGTGCAGCCGAAAATTTCTCCCACTTCACTACCCTTCGTGCATATGAGACGGCTCTTCGACTACTTGTGGAGCATGCAGCCACTCTACCGTCCTTACCTCAACACCTTGATCTTTTCAGGTCCCTTTCGTCGTCCCTCGCAGTGGACGCTTTCTCAGCTTGCCTTCGGAACCAGTCTCCTTCCAAGGCAGTTGAGCTTCTTGAGCAAGGTCGTGCCATTTTCTGGAGCCAACTCGCTCGCCTTCATTCTCCACTCGACGACACCATTGCATCCGGTCAACAAGGAAAAGCGTTGGCGGAGGAGTACACCCGACTAACCTCACTCGTTCGCAACTCCTTCGAATCACCTGGTCCAGAACAACATGATCGGATCTGTTGTCTCAACCTCGAGCTGGCAAAAGTCGTTTCTGGGCCTATCATCATCATGAATACCAGCGCGTACGGATCAGATGCGCTCATCGTGTTTTCTGACAATGATCCTGTCCACATCCCACTCTCCTTTTCGAGACAGGACGTTAGAGGACTGTCATTGCATCTCCGTACCTTGACAAGGTGTGCAAAGAGCACGGATACGGACAAGGAATTCATGGTTTTCTTGCGCGAACTGTGGGACAAGGCTGTTTTCCACGTCGTGAGTGTCTTGCAGGTGACATGTCCTCGCAATTCCCGTATCTGGTGGTGCCCTACGACCGAGTTCTCTCTTTTGCCACTTCATGCTGCCGCTCCATACAGAGAGGGCCAACCGGGTGACTGGGATCTCTACGTTTCATCTTATACCACTACCTTGACGGCCCTCATTTCTGCGAGACGACCCTCTTTACGAGGATCCGCAAGCGAGAAGCCAAGTTTCATTGCCATCGGCCAAGCGGTAGCCAAGGGTGCAAACAACGGCTCCGTCAGCGCCGAACCGGACAAGATTGGTCAAATAGTCGATGACCTCGCAACATTCACGCACATGGAGGGAGAGGACTCCGATGCTTCCACTATTGCCAACGAGATGACCAGGAACGAATGGGTACACTTTGCTTGCTATGGCGTTCCGAATCAAGAGAAGCTGTTCGAGTCCGCATTCGCTCTCTATGACGGACGGTTCACGATCCAACACATCACCCAGTGCGATTTACGGAATCCCGAGTTTACTTATCTGTCTGCTTGTCACACGACGATCGGAGACCAAGACAGTCCAGATGAGGTGATCCATCTCGCTGCTGCGATGCAATTCGCTGGGTTTCGGTCCGTGATTGGGACGATGTGGGCGGTGGATGACTCACAGACAAACAAGGTGATATCCACATTTTATGAGCTCATGATCGATGACTTGGGTCGTTTGGATTATACTCGTGCAGCGCAGGCGTTGCGGAAGACAATGAAGAGGGTGGATATTTCAATGGATCAGCGTGTTCTTTATATACATCTCGGTGCCTAGAAATTATCGTACGTCTATCCGTCCTGTAGATCCTGGTGTCTGACCACACGGCAACCAGGCGCAGCTGCTTGTTCTCTCCTACACGTGTGTCTTACCTCATAACATAGATACGAAAGCGTTCATTTTCCAGGCGCTCTCGGACACTGCCGGTTCGGTGTCGTACCACTGGATGAGCAGACACGTGCCTGCTGCGAAAAAGTGATCCTGGGAGCTGTGTCGTTGTCGGGAGGCAGGTGAACGTTTGAGCACCGAGGACGGATTGGATAGGGCACCAGTTGGGTTGGCGGGCGGGGCGGATGCAGGCAGCTAGTTTATAGACATACGGCAGACACGCCGGATGCCAGTGTGAAAGCGCACTGTACTACGATACCTGAACGTTTGAACTCGTAATTACTAATAGGCAAGTATTCGGTTGATCACTCGCAGTGAGTAGATAACCTCGCATCGCACTACATGTTCGTCGAAACCACTATCATTTGGTACAAGAAGTTGCAAATGGTGCTAAGCTCAAGCGCATCATGCGGGCACACTGCCACTGTACCACGTGATTCTCGCCTTTTACTAACACCGCCTTCGTACTGGTGCTGCGCAGCGCCGCAACGTTTTCTCAAACTATCGTCTTGAATCATGTCCCATATGCCATTTTCAGAATGTATTTGTCTCTATCTTTTGGTATGAACAAAGATGTGACTACTTCCAGTCGAAAGGTTACTTTCAGAGGCATGTGGCAGGGATCCATGGATCAAACAGAAAAACGCCATTGCTCAAGAGATATCACAAACTCACCTTCCAAATGTTGACGCAGCGCAAATTTCCAGTTTGATTTGGCGTGCAGAGGATCGAGACAAATGGTACAAGCAGTTCGGTGAGATTGATGACCTCAACGAGGCCATCGTTCTCAGCCGGGATGCACTCTCACTCCTCCCACCTCGACACCCTTATCGTTCAACGCCCTTGAACAATCTTGCAAGTTATATCTCTGATCGCTACCACCGGCTGGGGGGAATCGATGACCTCAATGAGGCTATCGTTCTCCACCGGGATGCACTCTCACTCCAACCACCTGGACACCCTGGTCGTTCAGCGTCCTTGGACTATCTTGCAGGTAGTCTCTCTAATCGCTATAATCGGCTGGGGGGAATTGTTGACCTCAACGAGGCCATTGTTCTCTGCCGGGATTCACTCTCACTCCGACCACCTGAACACCCCAGTCGTTCATCGTCCTTGAGCAATCTTGCATGTTATATCTGTGATCGCTACAATCTCCTGGGGGGAATTGATGACCTCAATGAGGCCATTGTTCTTGGTCGGGATGCACTCTCACTCCGACCACCTGGACACCCTCGTCGTTCATCGTCCTTGAGCAATCTTGCAACTTATCTCTGTGGTCGCTATAATCGGCTGGGGGGGATTGATGACCTCGATGAGGCCATTGTTCTCGGCCGGGATGCACTCTCGCTCCGACCACCTGGACACCTTGATCGTTCAACGTCCTTGATCAATCTTGCAGGTTATCTCTCGTGTCGCTACCATCGGCTGAGGGGGATTGATGACCTCAATGAGGCCATTGTTCTCAGCCGGGATGCACTCTTACTTCTCCCACATGGGCACCCTGATCGTTCAGCGTCCTTGAATGCCCTTGCGCTCCTTCTCTCGTATCGCTGCAATCGGCTGGAGAAGGTTGATGACCTCAATGAGGCCATTGTTCTCGCCCGGGATGCACTCTCACTCCAACCACCTGGACACCCTCATCGTCCAGCGTCCTTGAACAATCTTGCAAGTCATCTCTCTGATCGCTACAATAGGTTGAAGGGAATTGATGACCTCAATGAGGCTATTGTTCTCGACAGGGATGCACTCTCACTCCGAGCACCTAGAGATCCTTGTCGTTCACTGTCCTTGAACTATCTCGCAACTGATCTTTTCTCCCGGTATAACTTCCTCTGCAGAACTGATGACATCAACGGTGCCATCGAGAACAAACAAGAACTGTTTGAGCTATATAATGAACTGGAGCATGTGTCCCAAGCGGTCTCTTCTGCTGATTTGTCTGCTGCCAAAAATTGGATCAATGCAGCCGAAAAACTCTCCCACCCCACCACCGTACGTGCATATCAGACGACTCTTCGGCTACTTGTGGAACATGCAGCCGCTCTACCATCTTTACCTCATCACCTTGATCTTTTCAAGTCCCTTTCATCGTCCCTCGCAGTGGATGCTTTCTCAGCTTGCCTTCGGAACCAGTCTCCTGCCGAGGCAGTTGAGCTTCTTGAGCAAGGCCGTGCCGTTTTCTGGGGCCAGCTCACTCGTCTCCGTTCTCCGCTCGATGAAATCACTGCATCTGGTTACCAAGGAAAGGTGCTGGCAGAAGAGTACACCCGCTTGACCTCACTCATTCGCAACTCCCTCGATTCGCCTTGTCCAGACCAACATGATCGAATCTGTCGTCTCAACCTCGAGCTGGCAAAAGTCGTATCTGACATTCGGGAGCTGCCTGGTCACTCTCGATTCCTTCTTCCCCCTCTGTTCTCCAATCTCCAGAGGGCAGCCAAGGATGGGCCTGTCATCATAATGAATGCGAGCGTGTACGGATGTGATGCACTCATCGTGTTTTCTGACAGTGATCCTATCCACATCCCACTCTCCATTTCGAGACAGGACGTCAAAGGATTTTCATTGCGTCTCCGTGAATTGACAAAGTATGCAAAGAACATGGATATGGACAAGGAATTCAGGGGTTTCTTGCGCGAACTGTGGGAGAAGGTTGTTTCCCACGTCGTGAATGTTTTGCAAATGACATGTCCTCGCAATTCCCGCATCTGGTGGTGCCCCACGGCCGAGTTCTCTCTTTTGCCACTTCATGCAGCCAATCCCTACAGAGTGAGCCAAAAGGGTGTCTCGGACCTCTGCGTTTCGTCTTATACCACTACCCTGACTGCCCTCATTTCTGCGAGACGACCTTCTTTACGAATCTCAGCTGGCGAGAAGCCAAATTTCATTGCCATTGGCCAAGCGGTAGCCAAGGGTGCAAACGACCTTGACACCGTGTCCACAGAACTGGACAAGATTGGTCAACTAGTCGATGGTCTTGCGACATTCACGCGCATGGAGGGAAAGGACTCTGATGTTTCCACTATTGCTGACGAGATGGGCAAGAACGAATGGGTACACTTTGCTTGTCATGGAGTTCCGAATCCAAAGAAGCCATTCGAGTCTGCATTCGCTCTCTATGACGGACGGTTCACGATCCAACGCATCGCCCAGTGCGATTTACGGAATCCCGAGTTTGCTTATCTGTCTGCTTGTCATACGATGGTTGGAGACCGAGACAGTCCAGACGAGGCGATTCATCTCGCTGCTGCGATGCAATTCGCTGGGTTTCGGTCTGTGATTGGGACGATGTGGTCAGTGGATGATTCACAGACAAATAACGTGATATCTATGTTTTATAAACTCATGGTCGATGACTCGGGTCGTTTGGATTATACTCGTGCAGCGCGGGCGTTGCGGATGACAATGAAGAAGGTGGATATTTCGATCGATCAGCGTGTCCTTTATATACATCTTGGTGCCTAGAGCTTGTCGTACGTTCCGTCTTTTAGACCCTCGGTGTCTGATCACACGGTAACCAGGAGCGGCTGCTTGTTCTCTTCTATGCTGTTCTGTACCACATTTACTTTCTCAGAAATGTACCCATTGTAATGACCGCGCAATTTGTGTCTTACCTTGCCCGAGGATGGGTCGAGCGTGACGGATAGGGTATTGGTTAGGTTGGGAAGATGGGTCGGACGCATGGATATATGTCGGAATAGTGCACGTAAACACCCACAGTGTTGCCGTTGAGATAAACTGAACGCTTCCTTCTTTGTCGAGTTGCGCAGCATCCCAGTTTTTTCTCAAACCGCCATCTTGGATCATGTTCCGTAGTAGGCTATCATCGAAAGGTATTTGTCTTCGTCTTTTGTATGTGTCTGCTTCTAGTTGAAAGGTTGCGTTCAGAGGCATATGCAAAGTCATACATTGATCAGGAAAACGCACAGTTCGAATGGTCGTTGCCGTATATATCGTGAGTAGGGAGAGGAAAGGGGGGTGCTGAGTATAACACAGGCGGCCGTAGATAGGATAATGTCCGTGGCATACAGTATCGGCGGGATAGGAGTGATTAACTTCGATCGGCTGTACATCCCACGTAGGATCATCAACACTGTACCTAACGATGGAATTCATTTCGTTAGTGGATTTGAAGTCGCCGAAACAAACGCGCTCACAGCTGTGAGTATCTAATTGTCCGTTAATTACTTGCTGTACCAGGATATTGAAGGATAAGATGAACACACATCTATCGGGAGTGTATTCGTCTTGAGCGGCACAAATCACCATTTTGTTGTCGGGTCTAAAGGAACTTTCCACTTTGAGAGATCTTCCGGATCAGCCTTTCAGACAGAAATCCTGAGCCTCAAACTTTGAACACACCAAGGGCATACAATCTGTTGACCGGACCAGAAATCGATCGGCATGGATTGCTATATGCATGGTGCCCATAACGAATCTGAAGTGAATTGAAAATTTGAGATGTGTCTGTGGTGATGTAAACATTCCACGAGCGAGTTATAAATTTGCAAATAAGACGCACAGTACTAGATATGAATACAAGTACTTGAGCAACATGCTTCTATCATACACTTCATCTCTCCGAGCTCCGACGTGTCGTTTTGTGCATTCTCCGCAAAGACAATGGCAACGGGAATCGATGATGTGAAACCGAATGCTGAGTCAATGTCAGTACCACGTCTGCCTCGAAGATCGCGCGAATATAGCTCTCGCAGGCTCAAGATGAGTCGGGGGACAAGTGTGTACATAGGCAAATATTCCGCCACTCTCAAAAGTATCCACCACCCATCCATTGGAATGCCCCCAATATAAATGAGCAGGTCGATCACCGCATACAATAAGATGCTATTGATAAAAACTTTTAACTGACCCAGCAGGGAAGACCAAGACAAGAGAAGGACGTACGCAAGAAAGTAAAACATGCCATCTCTTAGAAGAAGGCCCATGTAGCGGTTTAGTTGGAATCGGTTCGTCACCGAGTACATCTGCATTGCCTCTCGAATGAATCGAACAACAAGGAGCAGGTACATAGATGCACCAAGAGAGAGCTGGAGACCATCTATAGCTTCCGAAAGCATCATAGAAATGGGCTTTGGTTCACAAAGTGAGACGTAAAGCACGTCTGCAGTAAACATATATGATGTGTGTCTGTCGGAGGCATGTGTCACATACCTGCAGAAATAGTCTGAGAGCGAAGTAAAAGAGAACCAACGAGAGCTCCAATAACCTCTATGGCATAGATTGGGAGGAGGCAGAAAAGGATGGTCCACGATCGATTATACAATGCCCATACTCGAAGGATCATTACCACTGGATTTAGCGAAGTTATTTATTTCCCAGAAGTTGACACGAATTCTCACAGTCTGCAGCTGCGACCATTATCCAGAATGCGAAAGCGCCACAATTGATGAGTATCCCGCCTTGGAAGCAGAGTGTAAGGGAATGAACATGATAAACGTCGATGAGTATGCTTACAACTATTAAAAGAATGTTAATTATAGCCACTCCTTGTTGATATTAACAAGGTACGCACATCTAAAAGCAGTTAACATATTGGACACACCGACAAAATGAGGAATCACCTTGTCAGATATCAGTATGGACGAGTTACTGACTTTGATTGTGCAACATTAAGGCATGAAAAACGACAATATTTGGACGTACTAATGGTGAGAAATCTGGGGAACCGATCAGAGATCAATCAGCGACTACGTTGCAGGAGGGCATACATCAGAGAAACAAGGCCGAAATAACGAGCCTGCATCCTTGCCTCATTGGAAACTCTTGGTGTTTGATAGGAGACGTACAAGAAAGAACAGTGTAGACACCCTTGTCCAGGGCTTGTTCTACGGCCATATTAGACTATGTTATCAACCCGAGAAACAAAACGACTACTAACCCAAATATATTCTATCTGCAAGAGCTTAAGCTGCAGGAATTTCCATTGACCTATATGATGAATAAAAACGTACCTCATCTGCTAGTGTAAGAACTGGTAGTATCGTTGAAGGTCAGTCCAATGAGAAACATACACAAATGAGATAGCCCACCATAATCATACCCAGCAGCAGTGAGAATCACAACTAATAGGTGGAATCAGTCAAGTAGAGGGTGTAAAGATCGATGAACGTACGGGATGCGTAGTTGCTCGACTGAATGGCTGCAGA
>JBBPTF010000560.1:0-13824 GCA_038094015.1 Phylloporus cf. gajari
TGTTGAGACCGCATGGATATCATCAGGAAAGACCGTTGCCCCGACGACACGACGGACCGTAATCAAAGAGAGATCAAGCTATTTCCGGAGGTCAACTCTCACTCCAGAAGGGTTCTGAATAACCTTCCATATAGAGGGCAAGGTCTCAAATCTATTTCTCGACGAAGACGAACAAATCCAGGCTTATGAACAAACCTGGACCGAGCTGCAGGAACTAGCCTGTGACGCAGAGAAATCGGTTAAACTGATATCGGCTATTGCAGCACGGCAGCACGGGAAAAGGTAAAAGGATCCTATCCATGATCAGCGCTTCTGGTTTCGACAATGCTTTATGGCAAAAAAGTAGCCGTAGCAGCGCGGCAACTGACTGTGTAGAAGTTGCTATGGTCACTGGATGGGTCGGCGTTCGGGATTCAAAAAATCCTGACAAGGCAACCTTGATCTCTTCTTCTTGTGGGTGGGAAAACTTCATTCGGGGAATAAAACATAGGGAGTTCGACCTATAAATCGTAGAATGGCATCCCAAAGATAGACCGTGGTGCCATTGTTTTGTCATCTGGTCTCAGTGTTATGAGGTGCGTTGCCGGCACACGGGCACACATGTGGTCAACCCCTGTGCCGCCACGTGTGCAGCCAATAATTCAATGCTGCGGTCATGGTGGGCGTCGATCGCAAGCCACGCCGGCTGTGGTTGGGAGTCCTGAAGAGTGGCGACTAGCTGCGCGTCAGGGATGATCCACCGCCGGTACAGGTTGATCAGGCTCGTATGGGCCGCGATAGTCGGCTGCCTCTCTCCAAGAGTCTGCCGATTCCGGTTCATGACCCAGGGGCCAGCTAACCAGCAGAAACAGCGGGTGCCCCCATGCACAGGGACACCCGCCAACAGAACACGAAACGATCATTCCTGGTGCTATTTCTTACTCCCCGACCCCCTCCCTCCGAACCATGTGCACCACCTCAGTCAGTCGTTTTCCCCCTCGCCCCGGATTCTGCCGAGCACTGCAACAAGCCACAGCCGACGAAGACCGGAAGGAGGCCGCGCGGGGTCTACCTAGGTCAGGCGTTGGTCCACCTGCGAGCGGGAGTGTGCCCGAATGCGTTGGAATGGGCCACTACGATTCACGTTCAGACAACCGTCCCACCGCATCTGAGCTGCACAGAAGCAGTGAACACGGCGCCAGCGATCATGAATCATCACACTTTTCTGGACCTGGAACACGAAGTAGGCGCACTCTACCTCGAAGAACCTGATGAAGTCAGCAAATATCAACGAGCATTCAGCCATCTTGCCAGCCAAATACTCGACATCGAGGCATCACTAGATATCGTTCGCGTAACTACAGAAGAACTACCGTGACTGATCTAAGCCCCAAATTCCACTTCCGCTACGCGCACTGGCGCAAAAGCAGCCGCAGCCAAAACGCAGGCGAGTGTGGAAGTTGCAGTATCTAGCACAGCAGCCAGCGTCCGCGACTCTAAAAATCCTCACGGGGAAATCTTGGTGATTTCTCCTGCGCAGTGGCCGAATTTATTTCGGGGAATAAAAAGCGGAAAGTTTGATCTATAGATCACTTGCTCCGCGAAATGGCATACAAGAATTGGGCGGGTGCCATCTCGCGGTGCTGCTGCATCAGCCAGCACTAGGAGGCTGTAGACCGGGCGAGCGTGATCAGGACATCCCTCATCGATTTTCACCCTTCCGCGCCACCCACACTCTTGAGTGGCTGGAGGCTCTGCGGATAGTCAGACTCACGCAAACCGAGCGCCACTTCGGTCTTGTACCGGGCGTTGCCCGCTGCGCCCAACCACGCCCTCTTGCCGCTCTCCCTGTTATCCGGCAGCTTATCGATGAAGTCATCGAGCGCATCAAGGTAGTCCAGCAGCACGTGACCCAGATACTCTGCGGTGAGCCTCTTGACGCCGAGAATCGCCTCAAGGGCCTGATACTCGGGTTCGAAGCGCTTCTTGCTCAGGTGTGCCTGGTATTTGCTGATAAAGTCGGCGAGTTTGGCCATGCGCCTGGTCGCCGCGTCAGTTTTCGGTCGTTGCCATGCCTTGATGTCCAGGAAGTCGAACCGGTGGGCGTCCGTGCCCTGGCGGTTCTCTAGCAGGAAGTAGTACAGCATCCGGAAGTCAAGGAGAAACGAGTCGGTGCACGCCACCCGCAGGTCATGGTTGTCGTCGTAGTACTCGTCGATGTAGCACAGCATGTTCGCTAGGTGATCCAGCGAGGAGGTGACCTGCCCGATGATAGACCGCGTGGGCTGTGGCAGGAACATGTCTTCGAAGGGATCTGGTGGCACGGCTGGGCAGCGTACCAGCCCTGTTGAGGTAGGCCGGCGTTCGTCGGCGTCCTGTAATGAGCTGCTTCCGCAAGCCAGCGTGGTGTGCTTGTAGGGGATCGGCGGGTGGGCGGTGCGCCGGCTAGCCTCCCTCTGCTTCAACCGGTCCGCTCGGCACTCACCCGTTACCGGTGGACCAACGATGAGGTGAGGCCCGTCACAGGTTGGTGTTGCGCGAGCGTGCGAGTCCCTGTATGGGATGATCCAGCCCGGCAGGAGCACGGCCACTCCCTGGGGCCGTGCTCCTGCCGGTTGTTGCGTGTGGCAACTAGCCTCGGGGGGAAGACGTGAAGTTCGCCGCTACAATGTGGATTATAGGGATTCTCTTTCTGGGCGCTGCCGCGGCGGGTCGCGCGATGAGAATTCTGGGTAATGATCTGCCCGCTCTGAAAAGTCGATCTGCCCGGATCGCGCTGGCGCTCGTGGGAGCCGCCGCCCTTGCTCTGGGTGCCGTGTACATCATTAATACTGTCCCCGAGCCCAACACAGCGTTAGCACCCGGCGGGACAGTCACGTCGCTCCTCACGACGGCGCCTGCCGCCAGCACACCAGGAACGATCACCAATACTCCTGGGGCAACCACCGGAGCACCCATCGAGCGGCCACCTGCGGCAGCACCTGCCCCCGATAGATCAGTCACAACCATCAACGCCATACCTGGGGCGACGAACGCATCGTCAGCTGTGAATCCTCCTCCAGTGCCGGCTGACTCGTCCACAGTCAAGGCGACTACCTATGGCTATGGGACCATTCAGAATACTAACCACCAGAATACTAATCACCTGTGCATGGATCTGACATCCGACCAAGCGGGAGCCCAGGTACTCATGGAGCCGTGTCGGGGACAGGGATACGCCCCTCAGCTGTGGAAGGTTTACCGTGACCACAGCATTCAGAATTATAACGGCATGTGCATGACTGAGATGGGAGCATTAGTAATCGTAGCGACGTGCTCCTCGGAGCCGGAGTACGCTTACCAGAAATGGGACTGGATGGGCAACGACGACTTGACCATCCGAAACGCTAACGGTCTATGCATGGACCTGATGTTCGACAAACCCGACACTCGGGTGAGCGCGGTCCTGTGCCGACCAGACCGAGCCTCTCAGAAGTGGCACTGGTACATGCTCCATTAAATTATACGGTCCCGAACTTCCCAGAATCACCCACGAGGGGGTCCAGACAGGTGACCAGGGGATGACGCCACACCTCACAAGGAAGGGATGGCTACCCTGTTGACCTGGCAAAGATAACATCACATGATCAACTTTATGTGGTCAGGCCCCTGACAGGCGACAAAGTAGCCAAACACGCCTTCGCACCAGATCCACCAGATGCAGGCTGAACTCGCTGAGGCAGATAAGCCGTGCCGTGGTGACCCGCGCAGACATATAGGAAGATCACATCTGAATGACGATGCGACGCGCATCAACGTTTCCGGGACGAACACAAGTCACCAGAAAGCAACCATTCACTTTCTTTATTCCCGGCGGGTTCACCAATTTGGTTACTGGGCGAACTGTTCTTGTGGGGGTTGTTTCCGCTGGCGGGGTGATTGCAGCTCCACTGGGGACGTGCAAAGGCTTTGGGTGAGTCGTCGGGTTCGTGTTGTCAGGTGTGATTTATTGCTTTGTGGTGTGTGTCTCTGGTGTGTTTGTTAGGTTTTGCTGTTTTTTCGTGTGATGGGGTGGTGGTGTTGGGTCTTGGTGTGGTAGCAGGCTTGGCCTGGTTAGCTTGGTGGATAGTGGCTAGTATTGCTGCGATTTGGTCGGTGTAGTGCTGGGCTAGTGCCGTGCGTTCATCCTGGGCTTGTTGCTGTAGGGAGTTGAGCTCGTGGTGGTGGTCGTGGCGTTGTTGTTCTAGTTGCCGCTGTAATGCTTGGATCGTGGCGCGATCGTGTTCCGCCGCCCGTTGCAAGGATTCCTTTTCTGCTTCAGCGCGGGTTGTGGCGTTGCGTGCCTCAGTGAGTTCACCCTGCATCTGTTTGACCTGTCGTAAAGCGTGGTCGGCGGCTTCATCGGCCTGGGCGCGCTGTTCAGCCTCGTGGGCAGCCTGTTGACGGGCGTTGCTGGCCTCGTGTTGGGCGGTGGCTTGACCGGTGTGGGCCTGGGCTATCTGGATGGCTGCTTGGCGTTGGATCTGCTCGACCTCGTAGCTGGCGGCATCAGGGTCAGATACGGTACGCACGAGCTCGATGACACGAGTGAGGATCGTGGCAAGCTGTGTGCTGGAGTCCTCGAACCGAGCGAGCAGGGCACCCAGAGCGATGCGCCCATCGGTCACCGGATGCTCCGGTACTGCTTGCTCGGCCTGGGTCAGGTCGTGGTGAGTGTTGGTATGGTCGCGAGCGGCGGTGAGTTCATAGCGGCGACGCACGGCAAAGGCTTTCCCGCGAGTATGGTCAGGATTATCGCAATATGAGGAGCGTCTACCGGCACCAGGTTTAGCGTGTGTCTCTATGGGGCGAGCACATACCTGACCATTCGGGCCTGTAGGAAACAGGCACCCATCCACACGCTCACCACATTCCCTGTCACGATTGTGGTCCATGGATCAATCGTAACATAACGTTGAATACGTTAACAACCATAAAAACGTTTCAAACATTAAACGTTTCACACATGATATGTGTTCATGGTGGAAGTCTTGTTAATGGCGTATCTCACTGTTCTTAGCTATCCAGGGTTGAGGGGGTTATCTTTTCCTTGTACTCGTCGTTGTGCGTGAACCGCCTGGCGGTTCTCGATGTGTTCGCCGATGCCTCCTCGGAGGTGGGTTTTCTTGTGCTCGGTGGGCTGCTGCGCTGGCTGCGTAGTAGCGGGGCATGTCGTCGCAGGTCCACCCGACTAGCAGCATGAGGTCTGTCTTCCGGTGTCTGCCCCGGCAAGTGTCCCTTCGTGTGCGTAGGTGTGCCCTCATCAGTGGGTGTGGACATCAGACAGACCCACAGCCAGTCCCCAACACTCAATCATGATCATGATGCTATGAGGGGCCAGCGGGCAGGCGCCGGGCTCGGCAAGCCACAACCCCACTAATCAGGCCCTTGTCCTTGGCCTGCACCCGCAGGTAGCGACTTCATGCCCTACCAGTCGTGGGTCCACACCGCACACGCCGGTCCTTGCCGCCCTCGCCGTGGCAACACACCGAATCCCTAGCCAGATCCACATCACCAACCCCGAGACTGGCGACCTCCCACAGCCATACCCCGGTGTTGGACAACAGCCTGATGATCACCTCATCTCGCAAGGTGGTAAAATTCTTTCCGTGCAGGTGGCCAGCACCTTGGCCGTGTCCTCATCCCGGATGATCGGCATGAGTTCCTGCGGACGCTGCGCAGCGCCGCGTCCTGGAACGCTTCTCTGCCAGCAGTCCTCACCTGTTTCCCCGCCACAACGGCAACGCCGGCGCAGGGCATTCCTGGCCGACCCCGACCAAAAACTGCAGGTCAGGGCTAGATTTGTCCGTCAACCATCGAACCTCTAGATCATTTGACCGGCATTTGGCCGTAGGATGAAGCGCACAAAGCGCGGTCTCGACTGGGGCTATCCGGTCCAGGTGTGACGTTCGTCACCGGCCTGTCCTCCTGTCACCTGCCCCCGGCAGGATTCGAACCTGCGTTCCCGCCTCCCGGAACCAGACTGGCGCGGCGACGGCCCTTGACCTGACCCTGATGGTGCTGACGCCTCGTGCTGGACCGAGGGTGCGAAGGCCGGGCGGGCCGCCGTTGAGCTGCTGAGGGCGACTCGTGCGAGCTGCTGGGCTGCTCGTTGCTCATGTGCAGCACCACACATGGTGGAAGCTCGCTGATGCGCTCTCCCGGTTTCCGCTAAGCGGGGGCTTCGTTCCAGACGGGGGACCAGGTGCCGTCAAACTGAGAGTTGTGCGGAGAGGAGAGCGAAGGCTGCTGCGACCGGAAGAGCTGTGGCCCCAGGAACGACAGCTGTGTGCCAAGGTGGCCGATGGCGGGTTGTTGGACTTACGTTCTCGGCCACCGGGGGAGGACGAGCCAGTTCAGGGCTGGGAGTGGGACCGGGCTCGGTGGGTTCGGGCGCCGGTGCTGTTTCAGCTGTTGACCGGGTATGGCCCCCCGCTCGCTGAGAGTGTGGTGGCAGTGCGACTGCGAGGTGCGCAGGTCGTGGGTCGGTTAAATGTGGGCGGTTGGAAGCTGCGCTGCCCCCTGGAGCTGTATCAGTGTTACCTGGGTTATCGGCTGGATTTGGCCAAGACGGAGGCACCGAATATCAGCCTGCGCGGCAGCTATCTGCGATCCCGGCTGTCCGCACGACTGTTGCACGTTGTCCATACGCTCAATCTGGTGGACTTCCGCTGCGATGGTGGGGTCGTCCTCAGAGGCGCCCACATCGGTGGGCTGCTGAACTGCGACGGGGCTATCTTTACCAATCCCAACGGCGAGGCCCTGAATGCTGAGAGGCTGACTGTCGATATCGACATGTCGTTGTTTAAGGCGCGGTGTACCGGCGAAACGTTACTGTTCGGCGCCCACATCGGTGGGCTGCTGATCTGCGCCGAGGCTGTCTTTACCAATCCCGACGGCCAGGCCCTAAACGCTGACCTGCTGACCGCCGATGCTGGCATGTTGATGCGCAAGGCGCGGTGCACCGGCAAAACATCACTGACCAGCGCCCACATCGGTGGGCCGCTGTACTGCGATGAGGCTGTCTTCAGCAATCCCAACGACCAGGCCCTGAATGCTGAGGGGCTGACTGTCGATACTGACATGTCGTTGAGCAAGGCGCAGTGCACCGGCAAAACATCACTGTTCGGCGCCCACATCGGTGGGCTGCTGAACTGCGATGAGGCTGTCTTCAGTAATCCCGACGGCCAGGCCCTACGCGCTGACCTGCTGACTGTCGATACCGTCATGTTGTTGCGCAAGGCGCGGTGCACCGGCAAAACATCACTGTTCGGCGCCCACATCGGTGGGCTGCTGAGCTGCCGTGAGGCTGTCTTCAGCAATCCCAACGACCAGGCCCTGAATGCTGAGAGGCTGACTGTCGATGCTGGCATGTTGTTGCGCAAGGCGCGGTGCACTGGCGAAACGTTACTGTTCGGCGCCCACATCAACGGACTGCTGAACTGTGATGAGGCTGTCTTCAGCAATCCCGACGGCCAGGCCCTAAACGCTGACCTGCTGACCGCCGATGCTGGCATGTTGTTGAGTAAGGCGCAGTGTACCGGCGAAACATCACTAGCCGGCGCCCACATCGGTGGGGCGCTGTACTGCGATGAGGCTGTCTTCAGTAATCCCAACGGCGAGGTGGCGGTCCAGTTGGAGTTTGCATGTGTGACGCTGGAGGTGCGCATGCGTCCTGCGGCGTTAGACGGTGATCTCGACCTGCGTGGCGCTAATGTGGGCACCTGGTGGGATGAAAAGAAGACCTGGCCGAAAAGGGTCTTGCTGGAAGGATTCGTCTACGGCTCGATCAAGGCGCCGGACGCCACGGTGAAGGATCGCTTGCGGTCGTGGCTTCCCCAGGTCAGCTATCTGCCGCAGCCCTATGAGCAGCTGGCTGGAGTATACCGGCGGGAGGGTGACGACCGGGGGGCTCGGGCCGTGGCAATTGGCAAGCAGCGGGCTCGTCGGGCTAATGTCCAAGGTTGGTCGCGGTGGCCGAGTCGGGTGTGGAGTGCGCTGCTGCGCTGGACGATTGGCTATGGTTATCGTCCAGTCCTGGTGCTGATTCCGTGGTTCGGGCTGCTGGGCGTAGGCTCATTGCTTTTTCAGTTCGCTTCGCATGATCGAGGTCTGTTACATCCGGCTAAGGCCGGTTCTGAGCAGCCGGGTTTTAATACGTTCCGATACACGGTTGATCTGTTGTTGCCGGTGGCCAACTTCAAACAGCGGGATACTGTTGTAACCGGCGGTTGGGCGACTTGGGCGTCATTCGGGTTTATCTTTGCTGGCTGGTTGCTGGCCGCCATCGTGGTCGCTGGCCTCACGGGTGTCTTCAAGCGCGACTGAGCCAAGCGGTCAAAGGCGCACAAGTGACCTACTTTCGTCCCCTCGTCGAGAAGAGCGTTGTTGCCAGTATTCGAAGCTACGTCTCCTACACGCTCGCTGCCTGCCACGCCACCACGCCCAGTAGAGCATGGCGCGCCTCCCAGATTCCGGACACCCCTGGCGACCAGTCCTCACCGCACCAACCTGAGCACCCGAAGCCCGCTCATATCACCACGTCCACAGCCAGATCCACCCTGCCCAGTAGCTTGCGCCTTCGATGAGGTGGAATAGCAGAAGAGTTTATTGAGCTTAAAACGTCAGGGTGTCGAATCTACTCAACTTTTGCGGTCATGCGGCCCCTGCTGGGATTCCTCGTCCAGTTCGGTAGTTTGACTAAGGTGATGCCGCCTACTGTCTGCTCACAAGTAAGGTATGTAGTGCTCACGGCAGACTCCGTGTTGGTGCAGCAGTAGTTTAACGCTGAGCAGGCTCACTCTGAACTTCTCAGCGACCTGCTGACTGTGGTGTTTGACCTGTAGAGGCCGATCATCGTCTGGAGATCTTCAGGTAAGAGCCGATCACTCAGGTGCCGCGAGTGTGTCGTGTCATGAGTAGTGATCTCCGTCTCTGCCCCTACTTCATCACCGACTGCCTTCCGACAAAATCACGACTACCTTGCGGAGCTGTTTTAGCAGGTTAGAAGACCTGAGATCCGGTGAGGTTCGTGTTTCGCTCATCGAGAACCACCTGCTACCAGACGACGAGTACCGATCGGACGGACCTTGATCACAGGCCCCCCGAGAGTGAGTACCCTAAGAGGGACCAGGCAAGGCTTATTCGAACCACTGGAAGTAATGGTGCCCCGTGGTGCCCACCAGAAGCCTATCTGCGCTAGGGCCGCTGCATATTACGTCTACTGCGTGGCCACAGATGAGGGTATGTAGCGTTCACGGCGTACACCGCGCTGGCGCAGCAGTCGGGTCACGCTGCGTACGCTGACACTGAACTTGTCGGCTACCTGCTTGGCTGTCGTGCCCGTCTTGTAGAGGTCGATCATGGTTTGGAGATCTTCGGGGGAGAAACAGTCACGCAGACACCACCAGCGTGTAGCGCTGCGCACCTCACTATCCCCACTAAAGTCCGGCCCGTCGTCCTGACTGGCTTCCTCCGACAAGATCACCGTTGCTCGTTGGAGCTGTTCTCGCAGGTCGGAGCGGTTCGAGTAAGTTACCAGGAGGTCCACTCGCGCCGTCTGGTTGATCTTTACTCGTAGCTGACATGCCTTCGCCGCGAGGTAGCATGAGATCTCGTCCATCGTGGTGTCTGGCTGGGAGGGATAAGCTATGGGTCTTTTTGACATCGTTGGTGGTTTGATCGGTGGTCAAGGTGGTAGTGACAACGCTCTCGTCTCAGCCCTATTGCCGTCGATCAATACCCAGCTTGGCGGTATAGGTGGCCTGATCGACAAGTTCCATGCAGTAGGGGCTGGTCACGTCATTGACTCGTGGATCGGTACCGGTGAGAACCTGCCGGTCTCGCCCGATACCGTCGAGAAGGTGTTCGGTCGAGGCGAACTCCACGCATTAGCTGGCCAGGCCGGTGTTGCGCCCGAGCAGGCCACAGGCATCCTCGCGCACATCTTGCCGCACGTGATTAATGGTGCAACACCGAACGGGGAACTGCCAGCGAATGGTCAGCTCGATTCATCACACGTGCTCAATATCGTCTCCCGGCTCTTTGGAAACTAGCGTTCTTGACGGGGCCTACGGCCCAATGGCGTTAAGTTAGACTTACGTGGGTGTAAGATCGCTCCGTGGCGTGACGTGGGCAGCAGGTGGTGGCTGGGGACCGGCTTCCTGATCGGGTCGGGATCGGGGTGCTGGCGGGGGGAAGGAGGGGCGGCTGGCGCTGGGGATGTGGTGCCACAGTCACGACGTACACCGTAGCGATGCAATAGTCGCCTTACGCTGCGCACGCTGACACCGAACTGTTTGGCTACCTGCTTGGCCGTCGTGCCTGACTTGTAGAGGTCGATCATGGTCTGACGATCTTTGGGGGAGAAGCGCTCACGCAGACTCCACCAGCGTGTGGCGCTGCGCACCTAACCGTCCCCGCTAGAGCCTGGCGCATCGTCCTGTCTGGCTTCTTCCGACAAGATCACCGTTGCCTGTCGGAGCTGTTCTCGCTGGTCGGAGCGGTTCGAGTAAGCGCGTACCAGGTGTCAGTGTGGGTTGTCTCTGCAAGCCACTAGGTTAGGCGCTGCGCCGGCGAAGTCTAATGAAGCTAGACGGTGGCGCAGGGTATCCGTCTGTGAGCCTTGCTGAAGCCTTGCCCTGTGCGTATGTACGTGGCCTCTCTGGGGAGGATGCAGCTAGCGAGACCGATCTTGCGGTTGGACGGCGATGACTACCTGATCACTAGACGGGTGCTCGTCGGCGTTGTCCGCAGTACTGGTATGGAGCAGGTCTGATCTACGGGGACCTTGCAGGATGCCAGTGCGTCGATCATGTGCCTTGAGTCCTCAGTGACTCGACGGTTTCAACGTTGGTTTGAGCAGCGATCCCCTGGTTAGTTTCCAGCCACCAATCCTCTCGGCTCGATGTGATCTTGGCGCTGAAATCGTAGGGGTAGGCACCAAAGCCATCGAGTATTCTGATCGATTCCATGCATGTAGCAGTTTGCGCCCGCAGGACCACGTGCCGCTCATCGCGCAGCACGCCCCCTGTTGGTGTCCAAACATCGCGCCGCGCCGAGTCAGGTTTGTTCCAGTTGAGCTTGTTGAATAGCACGTCGTAGGCGGCTAGTTCAACCCTCATGAGGATCGGTCGCACGTCTCGGGCCAGAGCAGGTTTTTTATTGGGATTGTTGGGCTTATCGGCGTGGGTAGCTCGATGGCGCAGGTGATGCCAAGCTTCGATCTCGTCGAGAGTATATTGGAGCCGATCGTAATAGCCGAGAAAATCAGATAACGGTTCAACGAGTTTCCTGGGTTCCGCAGCAAAGGCTTCCTCGAAAAAGCGGGCAATTTCGCGAAAGCGACCAGTCTTATGAGTGTTGGCCAACGCCTCCGCGAGCAACGAGACACCGCTTCGGCGATCACCAAGAGCGGAGAGCGCGGGATCTGTGATCGGGATCATCGTCGAAACAAACGGGATACGCTGGGTTGACTGCGAGAAGCCTGAACAGGCGGCAAGCCACTGTCGATCAGCAGGACTCACGTCGCTGAATCCGGCTGCCGGCACTGGAGATGTAATGATGCGGGTTGAGAAAGTTGCGACAGCAGCAAGATCGGCAAACAGTTCGATCGCCTGCTCACTGCGGTGCACGATGTCCTCGTCAACATCAATCTTTCCGTCAGCATCAAGATTCGGCCTTGATTCCATGGGTACTTCTGCATAGACGAAGAGCCGAAGTTGCGACGCATCGTCCTCGCTACG
The DNA here is from genome assembly GCA_038094015.1 of Phylloporus cf. gajari. Taxonomy (NCBI): domain Eukaryota; kingdom Fungi; phylum Basidiomycota; class Agaricomycetes; order Boletales; family Boletaceae; genus Phylloporus; species Phylloporus cf. gajari. The sequence goes on from JBBPTF010000560.1 coordinate 11,742, forward strand.
CCGCTGAATCTGAAGCGTCACACCGTTGATCTCAGTCTGATAGCACCAGGGATCACTATTCGGTCGCGACAGCTCAATCTGGGTCAGCCGTAGAAACTTCACGAACGCCGTCCCCGACAGCAACTTGGCCAGCGCACACCGCCACATCCGGGGCCGCATCCCGACAGGGGTCTCCCGGCAAATGTTTTCTTGGCGGCACGATCCCTATACCCCGAGTCGCGGAGAGCAGCGACAGACTTCATTCTTCTCAACCACCCCAACGACATCACCCACCCGACTACAACCTCACTGTGTCAGCAACCACTCACTGGTAACCAGGGTCTTCCCAGTGCCCAGCTCAACTCTCACCCGGATCGACCGCGACGGCTCGTTCAACACTTGAGCCGTCGTCTCGATAGCGCGCTTCACGACCATCATGTCAACGACCCACGTCGCACTCGCCCCGGCCGGGAGATCGTGTGGCAGACCTGGCCCGCGTGATCCTGCGAGCGGAGTGTAGGTTGCCTCGCTGCCATCACCGATGACCGACCAACGCTCCACACGTACTGGGGAGCGGCCATAGTTGATCACTTTTACGCCAACCACCGGGTGTGGATCGAGGTCCTGAGCGGCGAGATTCTCGATCCCTCGGACGCCATTCCCTTCGAGGGGCCAGCTGACGAGGCTAGTGCCGCCGCCCGTGATCGCGCCAACTACCAACCTTGCCCGTGGCCGAGCACCAGCTAACACGAACTGGCTGACGTTCCACCCGAGCGCGAGCGTTGCGAGCATGAGGCTGATGAGCGCGAGAACGAACGTGGCGGCTGGCATGGTGCAGTTCATCGTCGGCGACAGTACTCTCCGTCTTGCCTTAAGATCCTAAGCTGCTTCCTGAACCGCGGGAACAAGAGTTGATCGTCCAGACCACATTCGGACCGGCACCGCTTCATGACCTCGCGCTTCCCTGCAAGGCTGCGGCCATGTGTGACATCTCTGACCTTGGTCACAGCTGAGGTGTGCGGTGTTCACGGCATATGCTGTGCTGGTGCAACAGTCGCGTCACACTGCGTACGCTGACACCGAACTGTTCGGCTACCCGTTTGGCTGTGGTGCCTGACCTGTAAAGATCGATCATGGTCTGGAGATCTTCGGCGGAGAAGCGATCACGCAGACTCCACCAGCGCGTGGCACTGCACACCTCCCGATCCGCGCCAGAACCCAGCTTCTCGCCCTGACCGGCTTCCTCTAACAAGATCACCGCTGCCTGTTGGAGTTGTTCTCGCAGGTCAGAACGGTTCGAGTAAGCTACCAGCAGGTCCACCATCGTCCGTGACCTGCGGCTTTATCGTGACAATTGTGTCAGCATGCGAACCGCAAACCATGATCAGGACTGGTCAGTGTGAGCTGTGATCGAGGACAGCGGGGTCAAGCCGCGCCAGTCCGAGGGGGTTCACCCTATGGTGCGCAGGATGTCCTCGGTGGCTTGGTGCGGTCTGGTGGTGTTGTGGTAGCGGCCGGTGGTGCGTGACCAGGCGAGATTTCCCGCCATCCAGTCGCGCATGGCAGTCATGGATTGCTTGAGTGCGTGCTGGGTGGATGCGTCGATGTCTGAGGAGGTGATCAGTGCGAGTAACCGGCGCTCGGCGACCAGATGCTGTTGTGCACGCTCGATGACCCTTGCAACCACGGTGTCAGTAGCTTGCCGCCGGTCCAGGCGTTGGGCCTGCTGCAGGACCAGCACCAGGTTGTTCACTTCACCTGCGGCCAGTTCCTTGTCCAGCGAGAATATGTCGTTGGTCCAGGAAACGACGTCGTTGGTCGATATCAACAGCGCCTGATACTCCGATAGGCAGTGCACCTCGACCGGGATCTCCGCGCCAGCGGTCACCTCACACAAGTCCAGACACGGCAACACCGCGCTGACGAGTCTGCGATTAGCGATGTATTCGCTCACACCGGGAATGCGGCCATCCTGACGTAAACATTCAGCCCTCTCTCTGAGGTGCGGGTTTGAGGTCGACGGCGGTGTGGGCGTGTCGGTCACGGTGTGATCGTCGGGTGTGCGGTTTGATCTCCCGGTGGCTGCGCTGGAGGAGATGTCACG
>JBBPTF010000561.1:0-13810 GCA_038094015.1 Phylloporus cf. gajari
AGCATCATCCTCTCCTCCCCCCCCTTCCCCAGCATCACCCCCTCCTCCCCCCCCTTCCCCAGCATCATCCTCTCCTCCCCCCCCTTCCCCAGCATCACCCCCTTCTCCCCTCTTCTTCTCCAGTTTGATCCAGGTGAGGGATATCAGTGTTAGGACTTCCCCATCTTCACCAGTTTTTCCCAATATTTATCCATGCTTCTAGCACCTTTCCCCTCTACTCCAGTTTCTTTCCAATATTCTCCAGTCTGTTACAGTCTTGGACAGATCTAGAGCAAAGCTAGGACTCTGGAGCCTTAACTATAGTGAATGGTCAGTTTGCTGATGTTTTTCCTTGGGCACAACCAGGGCACAAGGACTCTTCCTGAGGAAACTGAATAGATTCAGGGAAGCTGCGAGTATGTTTTCGCGCATGTTTGAGAACTTCCTTTGAAGGATGACCAAAGCGGCGATGCATGATGTCATAGGTAGGGGCTGATTTCGTGAGATTATGCTTTAAAGAGGGAATGTCCTCTATGGTGTACATGTTATGGCCCATTCTGCCAGGGATAAAGGGGGCAAGAACAGTTCCATCACCATATAGCATTTCGAGGCGGTTAGCATCACCGCAAATTTTTGCACCTGCACGAAGCAATTGACCCATAGAGACAAGTCAGACTCCTGAATTAGGGATGTGTCCAACATCATACAATTCGAGTACATGGGGGCGATTAGAATCATCAAGCCATCTGATAAGACATGTACCGGTGCCTACGACATGTAGAACACCTGAGGCTGTAAAAACAGGCATCTGGTCTTCCTTTTTTAAAGGAGTATAAGTGACATAGTCACTTCGTTCTGGGGTGAAGTGCATTGAAGCACCTGAGTCCAAGATCCATAAAGGATTTGGGTTGGTACATCTCTCACACTTAGTTTTCGAACCATGTGCACAAATCTCAATGTCCAATGAATTCATATCTACTGGTACAGAAGTATGTACAGTAGACAGAGTGCTATCCGAAACATTATGACGCGCTGTTGCAGCGTGTTCAGATGAGGATGGATTGGCCATGATGAAAGGGTAAGAGACATACCTTGGGTAGGGGTCCCACTCATCATTGGACCCGTAAATGTCAACCTGGTCCTCGTCGTCCCAGGTAGTGGCAACAACGCCAATCTCCCGCCTCCACTTTGAGGGAGGGCTCTCAAGGTCTTCCATCAAATATGGACAGTCCGTTTGGACGTCCTCGAGTCCTTGAGATGTGCCCTCAATGGGCGTGGGGTCTTGGCGGCCATCAAACCACATGCCACTCATCTCGGCTTCTCTGGCAGCTTTGGAGCCAGAGAATATGTCAGAGAAAAGAGCGTCCCAATCGGGCTCGAGACACTCACCAAGCGAACGTTTAGGAGGAGGGGAGGGGGCGCGAGGAGGTTGGGGCGAGGGAGTACGGCGAATATCGGACCAGTCAATGCGATCCATCAGGGGCACAGCAGTGGAGAGAGAGCATATGCTCTCAGAAGTTGTGGCAAGGTTCATTTCCTGCGCATAAGCAAATGCGCTTTGAACCTCCTTGAAGGCAGGAGGGCCACCTTGACCTTGGAACATGAGCGCTGAGCGATGTGCTAGCGCTTGGGGGTCCACTGTTGCCAGGGTATTGGCTATGTGCATGATGGAGGCGAAAAGGGGCTGGTCGTCCTCAACGAAGCCTAAGTGGGCATGTTGCCCTTGTTGCTTCTTAGAGAGGCGCTTGCCTCTCTGTCCTCGTCCGCCTTTTCCCTTCTTCTCCTTTGGCGCGCTGCTCCCTTGCTGCGACCCAGAGGGTGCGCTAGGTTGCTGCTGCTGCTGAAAGGAGGGATCGGCCTCCTTGCGTTTGACCGCGGAGATTTTGTTGGCGTGTTGGGGGGCCTTGCCCTTGCCCATCATGGTCGCTTATTCGAACTGTAAGATAATGGCGGCGCAAATCTTCTCGAAGGTGGGGTCGACGGCCTTTCCTGCCAAGTCTTTCTCTTGCAAGGTGTTCTGAGCGATGTTGGTATACGAGGAGGGGAGCTTCGACAGGACTATCATAGCCTGGAGCTTTGTGGAGATCTCGTATCCGGCGTCCTTGAGCTTGGCAAATAGATGCTCAAGGCGAGCAAACGCGGGAGTGGGATTCGAGGAGGCAGGGATGGCGCATTCCATCATCGCCTTGAAGTCGGAGTAGACTTGGGGGATCTCCTTCTTGTCAAAGTCCGCATCGAGGGCACCGATGAGGTCGGCGGCGTTGACCTTGGACTTATATTTCTGTTGGAGGGCAGGAGAGAGGGCGGTATGGATGGTGCCGACCATCTTGTCGTTGTTCGAGTGCCAGTCAATGTACTGGCAACGTTCCTCAGAAGTAGAGGTAGCAGAGAGGGCAGCGGGAGCAGAGACCTGAAGGACCCAGGTGGAGCCGGTTGCCTTGAGGTAGTTGACAATAGTGGCAAGCCACTGGTGGTATCCGATCCTGTTGAAGACGGGGAGACAGGTGGTGGAGGTGGATGCAATGGCAGAAGACATAGTTTCTGTAATGCAAACGTGTCAGTAAAATATACCGACATAGGTTCCCCTTAGCGCCTGCTTGCGCAAATGGTCAAGGATGCGCTAAAAGCAGCAATCCATGACGTATGCAGCGGTTGGGGACAACTAACCAAGTCGCGCGTAAAGCAGCAGACGAGGTGGACACGAACGGTGTCTGATGCAGCAGACGTTGGTGCAGCGGGTTAGCGTGCTCCTCAGTCGCGCATCAGGGCTCATAACCTGTCGAGCATACAAAGGTTCAGCGAGATAGAACGCTGCTACGCACCATTGTGTTGAGTTGTTGTGGTTGTTAGACGCACATGAAGGTTTAAGAACAAGAGTTAATTAGAACTCAGCAGTTGAGTTCGAAATATCTATACTACCAGTATGATTATATAATATACCTAATTAGGAGTATGAACTACGATGCACTATCTCGTTCAACAGATTCTAACTCTAAACATGAACTGTCAAGCATCCCTTGCTGATTAAAATCAACACATGATGTGGCAAGCTTGTCGAGACGTTGATTTGTTAGTAACATTTGGCTGAGAGCATTGAACCTGTTAGAACGACGCCAAGGTTCTTTGACAGCCTTGATGTGCTTGCACTCAATAATTGACGAACAAATGCCATTTGGTGCACCGAATTGACGTATAAGCTCTGGATAGTGTTTGGCAGCATGTTGGCGTGACAGTGAAGATGAGGGCACAATGGCATACTCTCCAATCCTGAAGATTTCCCGATACCTGTGGAAACGAGCTAGCGCGTCTTCGATGTCTTGCACGTCATTGTCTGAGATAACATGCTGGCAACATAAGTAGCAAAATTCCAGGAACGCATGCAATGTGCAGACCATGTCATACAGAACAAATTCTTCGATTGCTGAGATGTAGACCTATATCATGTAGTTAGTATATCGTATCATATCCAAGACATCCTATACCTTCATCAACGCCTTTGAGTCATTGCCTGTCCACTGTTTGAACCCACACCCCTGAGGAAAATGTCGAAGGCCTGAGAATGGGGCAACCACTGCTATCCTAAAATGTTTGTGAGTAAAGCGCATGCAAAGTGATTGAAACCCACCTCCTGTCAATCTCGTTGAGCACTTGCGATGCCTCCTTTTGTGGGGTGTAGCGATGCCTGATGTAGGCCACAGTCCAGTTGACGAGGTGATCTTTGAAACATCCTTTGATCAATTGATGCAGCAAATCAGGGGTGAGAAGGAGATGAATGTCGACACGAGGGAAATTGTTCGTGAACGGCTGGCGCATGTCAGCACAAGTGATATCATAGCAAGGAAAACCTACCACGAAATCACCAGCAATTCTGTATTCATCCCAGAGTACATCAGGAAGTACCTGTTTGAGAAGTGCATTGTCTAATTCATGTGTACGATTTGGTATGAAACAGTCTTGGTTGAGATCCTTTGACAGGGCTTGACAACTATTGTTTTAAAGTCATTTTACTTGCTAAGCAAAGTACTAAGTACTTACCGTGCACACCAACCACGCACAATACACGTGAGGAGAACTTGCTCTTCGTAGTCTGCAATGTACGGACCTAACCCATAGATTACACAGTGATAGTGACCGTCGCCAAACAGGACCACCTCGGGTTTTTCCATACCTGGTTTGAGTGACCATAAAATGAATCCGAGGCTTGAATGAAAGAGTTGTCGATGGAATGTTCGAAATGCGACGTCAGATTGGCATTCCTTGTCAGCTTTAGCAAGTGAGATCGTTGTTTCAATTGGAAAGAACCAAAGGGCTTACTCTTGGGAATAGTGAGGAATCCGATAAGGACAAGCGCGTCCCGATGCACTCATCGGACCTTGTTGTGAACGTTACCAATGGAAAGGTAAAGAGGGTAAAATTTGTTATTTCCCATGCCCACAGAAACGGTGGTCTTGTCGCTCCCAAGAATGAAGGGAACAAAGGTACTCCCATGGGTGTCAGGATCCTCTGAAATGATATCCTGCAACAGAAAGAAGTCATCATGTGCTAACCTGTCAGAATCACCTACGCACTGCTTGCTGCCATGCCCAGTCACCCGACATGAAGTCACCATATTGTTGGGTATCATGTTCTGCTGTAAATTCATGGTATGGTTGTAGATCGATCTCCTTGACAAAGTCGGGATTGCCAAGGAGCTGATGGGTGACCTCATGGGGATCCTGGTACCAAACCTCATAGCATTGATTTATCCATGCAGGAGGTTTCGGAATGTCAGGAATATCGCCAGTGTATTCGACTGCGAAGTTTTGCCATCTGATATCACCAAGCAGTGTTTTGTCTATTGTGTCGTGCAAATGGCGGTGATTGCTAAATGGTGGGTCATTGCCATACTTCTGAAGCATAGCAGCCCAAAGGTAGAACAGCGTATCCATCTGTCCTGCAGACATCTGGTTCCTTCTGAACAGAAAGTCGGCGACTTTGAACTGGATGCGGTCCGTATATGGTGTCCAGTCATCAGGATTGTGTTCTTTCGGTGGAGGATGGGAACTGGGGGGCAGGAATTGGCCATGCACGTCACAAGGTAAGGTTGGACACTTAATTAGTACAAGTGTAATGCATCCATCAAAATACGAAACTCACCGTTCATCTTCGGATGGTAGTTACGATAAAATTTGTGGCCTGGGCCATAGAACTGAGCATCCAGGTTGGCGTCATTACCGGATGGATCTGCGGGGTCATCAAGATCATCTGGGAGCAGTAAGAAATCATCTGCACCATCGAAATGCTCCCTATCCCACTCATCCGACCGATGGTCCTCATTATCATCACCATGAGACTCCTGCTCCCAGTCGTTGTGATTGGCGGTATCATTAACCCCACCGTTAGGTGTTTCCATATCAGGTTCTGTGCCTCCAGTATTTTCTTCCATCTTGTCTGAATGGTGCATTGGTGATGGTGGAGGAATGGGAGCATGGTAGGTACGAAGATGGTTGGTCTGCCCCCCAAACGACTTAAAAAAACGATTGCAACCTGGATGGGTGCACTGATATTGGAGCTCGCTGTATCACGGCCACATCTCACAAAGCCAGAGAACAGACAATGAGCAAAACCAGACGAGTGAGGGCTGCAAAAGTGCAGGGAAGTAAGTATTGAGTATTGATTTGTTTGTGACCAGATTGTTTGCGACAAGAAAACTTACAAATAACTTCAAGTTCCAGACTCTGTCAGCGCGACTTAAAAACTTCTTTCCCTCTCATCCCGTCATCATAGTACCACCCAAATGGACACAACCCAGCAAGCACCTACTCCCCTGTCCCCATGCCACACTCGCCCATCTAACCAGAATAAGCATCCAGCAGCCATTCTAAAACTGGAAAAGAGAAGACACACCAAGGCTGAGAAGGCAGCCGATGACCAGTGGCTGAAGGAGGCCAGAGCTGCCCAGAGCAAGGCAGCCCACGAAGACATCAAACACCTTGCAGCGATGGAAGTAGTCGCCAAGCAGAAGGAGACCAAGGCCCGTGCATTTAGGCCCCAGCCTGTGCGCCCCCAACCACGCCCCGGAGTGGTGGGCAATCCTAAATCACAACCAAGGCATGAAGGTGAGTAAAATGGGGGTGGAAACAACGGTATAAACTTACTAGTGTTTTCTCCTGTGCTAGATGGTCAACACCAGATGGATGGCAATGATGCAGACATTGACGTTGCAAAAGGCAGCCCTAGGTCACGTCCAAAGCATTCGGATAGTAAGCAGAATGAAAGCAGAAACAACAGTACGAACTTACGAGTAGTTTCTCCTACACCAGATGGTCAAAGCCAGACAGACAGCAACGACGCGGACATTGTCACTGTAAAGAAGGTCCAGAGACCGACGATGACCTTGAAGGATATGATTAGGGCGAAGAGGTTAGAGGTGAAACACGCTGGTAAGTTTCAACAAGGCTGCACATGTTGGCGGCGCAGGTGTGGAATCTCCTATCTGATCTGACTCATCACACAGCCAAGGTTACCATGGAGCAAGTATTCCTTTTTCATCAATGTTGCTGTTACTGACTGAATTGATGCTATTTTTTCTGAACCTTGCTTTCACCTCCAGAGTCGCGTCCCTTGAAGAGTATGCTTTTTGCTAGGTATTAATATATTTGATACTGACCAGATCTGCTCTACTTCCGTTGGATATTTCCCTTGTCCCAGAACCAGCCGTGTATCAAAATGGGCCACACAGGTAGCAAACGCAAGGCAACCATGTGATACTACGGAACTTGATTCAACAACCTTGAATAGCTCTAACGGCCCTCATCGTTTTGTGCCATCTTCAGCAACATTGGTGTCCTCTCAGCGCCACTTCAAGGATGTGCCAGCTGTCGTAGACGATGCAGAAACAGAGATATTTGGCGATTCTGTTGTAGCCACCGATGAGAGAGCAGCTGCCATGGCTATGTTCCATGGTCACTCAAACGCAGTGGTAAGTTCCTTCTATTCGATAATATAATACCTGTTTTACAGTTTCTTTCAGAGGATTGTACCTGAGGCCGATGACGCAACAAACCTGGAGCCCCCCCTGTCGCAGCTTAGCATTTCCAACAAGCATGGGGCTACCGGGGTTGATATTCAATCTGCAAGTGACCTCGACGACGGTTGGGCATATACAGAGCCTCCCTTTACTCAAGTCCCTCCGCCATCACAACCACGTTCCTTCCGGGCTCATAGTGAGCGTACAGCTGCATGGCCTGTTTTTGTGTCCAACAGCGAGTCCGACGAGGACATGGCGGATTTGGGGCCCCCTTTTACACAAGTGCCTCCATTGTCACAATGTCGTATCATTTCAACTGGGACCAAGCGCAAAGCGGCCGAGGCCAATCTTGTCTCTGGAAGCAAGGCCGATGAGAGTGACCTCAAGAATGATGGTGTGGAGACTATTGAGGTGCCTACGATGTCAAAAATCATGAAGCCAGTTCAGACCAGGACTCAGGGCCTGCGTACCACTGGCTTGGTAAGATTTAATAATCATGATGCAATGTCGGTGTACTAACTACTCCGTTAGACATCTGTTGGAATTGTTACTTCCAATAATCAGGCGCCCACGACATCAAACAAGAAGGCTAAGATCAAGGAAGAAGGTAATGAGACAACCGACTTTAGATAGTTTGGTTCTCACTTACTACTGATGTGCCCACAGCCGATGCAGACACTTTGACCACTGATGGCGGGAAAAAACGAAAAGTTTATAGCATGAAGGACTTACCGGTACTGAGTGACCACTGCTGGTCACGCAACGTTATCAGCACACTCACGCTTTGGTGCAGAACCCAGCCGAACATTTGGACCATACCTGACCAGGACTTCGTGGACACACTGCAAGTTATATTCGATACTATCTACCCCAACGTCGATCATCAGGTCAACGTCCACAGGGCCGTTCATGCAGTGGTAAACTGTACATTTTACTAGTACCAGGGCTCGTCCACTGACCATTTCAAAGGCCCAATAGCATATGTCCGAATGGCAGAGCGGAATTGGATCAGCAGTGCTTGTGCTGATGATTAGCTACTTTGCTAGTCAGCCAAGCACAAATGTACCTCATGAGGCCAAACGCCTGTTGGATGGCTTTTGCTTCTTGTACAAAGACCCGTTGACCAAGAAACCACTGGATCCTGCAGATTGTTACAGGTCCCCTTTCCTCTCCGAGCTCCTGGCAATGACCCACATTAATGACATTAATGGATATGTTCCCATCAATGGTTGGGAGCTGAAGGAATGGGCGATGGGAGAAGGTTGTGTCAGCGTCATTGCTATTGCTTGTGTGGCAGTTGGCTGTCTTATTTGCTTGACCATGCCTATGTGTACTGACTATATTTTAGCTCGAGCGTGCTCTCACCTTCATTAGTGAAGGTCTAATCGATGTCGAGAAGATCATTGAGGACATGCTTGAGTCCAACAATGGTAAGATGAAAATTACACTGCCGAAAATCCTTAACAGAGCCACGGGTCGTGAAACATCTGTGCCATACCAATTTTCGGCCCACCAGTGGAACCAAGACACTCTCTCATACATGCAGTCATTGAACGGGAAAGGCCCTGTGCTTGTTTGCCATATCTTCAAAGCAGCTTATGCCCACAAAAATCAGAAGGCTGGAAATACTGACCATGATGGGGAGGACATAGACATGGAGAATGTCAATCCACACGCGTGCCTTTGTATATTTTTTTTTTTTGGTTTTGGCTCTACTTTGAGTGCTAACCATTTATTTACAGGATTTCAAATACCTTTTGCCTGGATTCCTGTCCGTGCACCGGCTCAATTTTTTGTCCTTGCATTGCCTGGACTCTTTCTGCTATTTTGTCTTCTTTTTTTGTTCGTGTTTCCTGCCATTGTTTTGTCTGCTTTTCCTGCCACTGTTTCGTCTGCTTTTCCTGCTGTCGTTGTCTGCATTTTCCACCGTTGTTTCGTCCATGTTTTCGACCATTGTTCTGTTCTGTTTTCTATTGCTGCTACCTTGTTTTCTTTTTACCCTTGTTCTGCCTCTTTTTTATCTTCTCCACACTTACCCTTTCTCACCTGCTTTTGCTAGTGCTCTCATTACAATACTTATTCCCCTTTTTAATTTCACTTGCATTGCCCTTTTTTTACTTATGATGCAATGAATCAATGCTGCTTTGACATCTCTGAAGTGAAATAAGTCTGAATGAAGTGAAATAAGTTCAAAATAAGTTTAATTCAAGATATGGGTTTGTATTGGGTGTACTTTCCTGAGCTTATTTCAGATGGTCCTTGATGCAAACTTCCCAAGCTGAATAAGTTGAAAAAAGTCTGAAAAGTGGAAAAAATGATACTGCAAGTCCAAATAAGACCATTGCTATTTTCCTGATGAAGTGAAACATGTTAATTTTTAGGTGCATTACTTTGGGCTCTGCTATGCCATGTAGGTGCATATTTCCACTGGGTATCAACTAATTCCTAATCTGTGCATCAGGTTGATATCCTTTGGTATGTTTGAAGCTTGAAATGTCTTGTGAGCTAACCTCACATGATCAAGTTGGGAGTTCTTTTTTCCCTGGGCCTGCCAAGGTACTTTCTGTGCCTCCGTCGAACAGGAAGATACTTACTAATCTTAAAGATGTACGTGTTTACACTGTTCAACATGTTCAAGAAGCTAATCACATGTGTATAGGTGTGAGTGTGGTTTGTGATAGTTTTGTCCAACGTTCACACTAATTAGAATTACTAAGGTGAATTTGCATGTGCTTTTTCACAGTGGAGCTTTTGGATTTTCCTTTGCGCCGCAGAGTGTGAGATCTCACATTGACTTTTTGTACAATTAATGACATTGATTGGTAGTGGCAATGATCCTTTGTGTGTGGGCATTATACAATCGATCATTGCCTATCCTTGGCACCCTCCTCACACTCTATGCGATGGAAGTAATCTTAAACTTCATATCCTATGCATTTTTTCAGTCTCAACCAAGCTGCTTTGAAAGTAAGCCAAACGACCTTATGTCACACACGATTGACAGGATACCCTGCTTCTGCTACCTGTGTAGTGGAAACCATTCAAATCCTCCAGTATTCATTTTGTGTGTTCACAGAACTCGGTGAGCCCAAGTGGCTTCTAGTTTCGCCTGCTGTTTTTCAGATCGCTCTTGGTGTAGTCATGTGTCTTCTCATTGCTATTCGACTCATAGAGGAATTACTTCAAACATACAAAGCAAAAAAACATCTCGAACTAAACCGTTATGTGGAATGTCTTGTGAAGGAGGGTATGGTCTACTTTATCGTGTGCGTCCACATATTTTCCTATTGCGACTTCTGTCTCACACCACTCCCCTAACGATGGATAGTGTCCTGATATTCTCAGTAGCTACTATACTGATCAACCCAGGAGTCAACAGTTCACCGAACGAATGGGGCATTGTACTGAGTGGTTTAATACAAGATCTCCTTACTATGAATCTTGTCCCACAATTCATCTTGAATTTGCGAGAGCTCTATGCGCATGATGTTTTAGGTGGGCGAGGTACCGTCAATACAGGTTTTGGTTTAGGGATGGGATTTGAGCGGGGTGCTGTTCAGAGTGAGATCATATTTGTAGATCCCAAGCAGATTGAGAGCGAGGAGCAGGTTGATGAAGTAGAGATGGAGGTTCAGGAAGTGGCACACATGAGTAGTTTTGCGTGATGCGGGGGCAACACAAAGTGTGCTAGAGGGTGTTGGATCAGTGGTACATGTTACTAGTGTCAAACGCGACTCTGATCGCCCATTTATGTACAGTGTACAATCTCCTACATTCTGCTGTCCCTATCAGCAACAATCAATCGACCATGGAATGGAACGGTGGCAAGGCACTTGGACAGATGCATGAAACCAAAATTGTAGCTTATAGTAGATACCGGAGCATACAAGACTTGGCTTTGAAGCACATAAATGGAACCAGAGAGCGCTTGTTCCATACAGATGCAAAGCAGCAGTGTAAGACGGAACAGGAATCTTGTGCCCCAAGGTGTGTAGATAAACTTCATAGAGGAACCTAGGTTGTAACATGTCTGTACAACTCACGCAAGAGGTTAAGAACGATGCTATGTTGGTATATCGAGGCTCCAGAAGGTGATAACACAGGGACAACGAAGACGTAGCATGTGCCAGAAGCCGCCACTGGTATATCCTGATATTCTTAGCTCTAAGCCCATCAAATATCAAACTGGGCCATGACAGAGATCCAGATTAGCCAGTATGCAGAGTTGGAAACGAGTGTCACGGTACTAAACTAGCATTGGACACTGGATATAGACCAGATCAACGCTAAAGAAAACAGAAGATCTTATACCAGCGGAGCCTTCTACATGCACAGACTGATCTTTGGACAAGCGTGGGTATGTAAGTACCAAAGCGGAGTTGGCTTGTAACTGGTTGGTGCCCATGATCCCCATGTCAGATACTCATCATTCATGACAACTTGTGTCCACGACCTCGCTGTCTTCATTAATTCATACGCTACGAAGCGCATTCACCACCCGCATTCAATGGTGATCTCACAGAGGACCCTGTGCAGGTACACACGACTGGCTCTCTCCTGGTGATACTTCCATCCTTGCTTCCAGAGGGATACCAGTGCACTAGGATGATACGAGTCTACTGTAAATTATGGGTGTGGTACACCTTCTCGGATCTTATGCACCAAGGTAGCTGATCGAGAACACATTTAATTAGCAGGCCAATTCCATCCTAGATTGGTACCACCGGCAGCAGGAACTAGTTTGGCTATACGCCTGGTGCCAACACCTGGTCAGCTTGGAACCTGTTCAAATAACATAGAATCACCGAGGTGTGATCGAACCATACAGAAAAGTCGCCTCGCAGACACACTCGGTTTCCTCTCTGCGCCAGTGTCATGGCTCCATTCAGCTGTATGTCTCACCAAGATCAGGACCCAGGACTTGCTCGAGCGTGTTTTCAAACATATGATTCGACACCGGGTTGTCAGAACTGCATGCGTGTTCAGTGGTACTCACACAGAGGACCCCGTGTTTTCCATATTGGAGTTAGCTCCACTCTTTCCACATCCTTCGCTCCGCTGTCATGCTCAAATAAAGCAAGTATTCCACCTGTCCTTGTACACGTTGTACGTGACATTTAGACATCCCATTTAGCTCTTAGCGCTCAACATCCAGCCTGCAGAACATAGTCCAGTACACCCTCACATTGGCATCTCAAGTATTACTCATTGGAGAATCATTTCTCGCTCTTTAGATGGTGGGCGCAAGTGGATCCCTTGCCAAGTCGAGACTCTCGGTGGCGTATGTCCATGCGATGCACATTCGTGATATCTATGTAGTAGTATTGTGCAAGACGAGCTATCATATACAGTTTGTCGTCTTCAGTACATGGTGAGGAACTGCATGAGTCTTGAATTTGGGGTATTCATCAGATTTTGGAGGTGGAAAATGTTGGGACATACAAAATATGGCATCAACTATAACATTACCGCCATACATCCATCATACATAATCTTAATGGGATTTGTGCTTGTGCTTGTGCTTGATTCCATCGCAGGATGGCATTCATTATATTGATGTGCTGTCTTTTCACCTGTGCCCATCTGAGCATTTCCAGGCTACGATGGTGGCCATGGCATACCCAAAAAGCCCAAGATCAATCGAGCTATGATATGCTGGCATGAAAACGGCCAACCCAATTACTTCTCAGGAACACATCAGACCTTGAATTGCGTAATTGTGTGGAGGTGGGACCTGATTTTCTGAACATCCACTGCATCAACGGATTAGGCGAGCCATTCCACCATCAAAATGGTGCCCCGTTTGGTTAGTCTGAGCAGCAGCAATGAGAATAGTTACCAAACATACTGTATATAGCTAAAGCAGAGCATCTCGACCAATCACCTTGCTTGCTGGGCAACATAAACCGCAGACAACTTGTTCAACACTTATTTCATTTCAGCTGCTTTTCAGATGTGGGCTGTGTACACCTCATTGGTGCCAGCTCTACATTTCTATGGTTCATCATTGTTGTGTCACACAATCACTTGACTATTTATTCTCCCGCATTCCTTTGAATGTTGACTTTCTGACCATTTACCAGATATCGGGCTGTGCCTGGGCACATCATGGGTTCTGTCATCTTCATTGGGGAAAATTCTTTTGAAGGATGGGCTCCAGCCTACAGTCCTTTACATACTACGTCGGTATATTGTAGACAAGCAAGGGTAAGTTACAAACGTACTATATATGGCTTTATGCATAGAGTCTCCATCAATTGAATCAGCCTCTGCTTGCTGTAAAACACAACCACAGAAAACTTGCTGCCAGAACCCTTAGTTCATTTCAGCTGCCTTTGCACTTGATAGGCTGACCAACTCATTAGCATCAAGGGATGGCCTTGCCCCCTTAATTATCCACCCATGTTGGATTATTTGCAGACCTTACTTGAGCACTCATCTACATATTAAATAACCTCTTGTCACCTGTGCAGCTTGGCATCTGCTCACCTCACTTCCCACATCAACAGCATGGCTTCCCCTCTGCAGCAAGCTGTTGCAACCATTCAAACAAATGACTACGTGTCTCGTGGGTCTGTTGTTGGCTTTGCACCTATAAACCTTATGGCTCTCTGTAGTCGTGACGATCATGGCTGTTGGGTATGATTATAGTAAGTAATATACATCCCAAGTTACTTCTTCATGCTGGTGGTCGCTAGTGTTTAAAAGTCCGGTCCAGTCCGGTTTTTGACCTTCCTAATAAGGCAACCGGACCAGGACCGGTCCTAGAGGTCCAAATAAGGCAACTGGACCGCTAAAAACCGAAAAAAACCGGTTGCAACT
>JBBPTF010000562.1:0-13793 GCA_038094015.1 Phylloporus cf. gajari
AGGAACCAGGGGGTGTGACGGTAGGGGAGCTCTGCATTTCCGCGTCTAGGATAGCATCAAGCTTAGATGGGCTAGGAGGGGTGGCATTAGAGTTTGCAGGGACTACAGGAAGATTGGTGTCATCGCTTGCCCTGGAGGAACGAAAAATTGCAGAGAAAAGTGCCATGGTTAGACCTGCAGAGTCCGGTCTCCTCAAGAAATATGCCTACAGTACACAATACCTGTAACTTATTTAAGATACATTGACCAGAAACGTAAAGGCATACCCCAAATAAGGATGACAATGATCTGGCGTCAGCACCTTTAACTCCTCGTAAGCAAGACAACAATGATCAGAAACGTAAGGTCTCTACTACCTTGGCAATTCTATCCCCGTAGCAGTTGAACAAAAGCTAATCAGTATTTATAGCCCCACCTATCCCGCCTTCAATCTGTAGTCCTGACAAGATGGCCGTTCCTGTGAGTTATATGTACGGTGTTGCTTGTACTATGACACTAACCAATGCAGAACTCCATTCTTGGTAACAGTACCCCTGAACTTCACAATGACAGAGTGCAGACTCTGCACCTCTTGGTACCCGCCACGTCCTATGTTAGAGGAAATCCCATTCTAATTTCAAAGTAGTTAGAAGGATGGCTGTTCAAGGCACTGAAAGAAGTTACCGCCATCCTGATTGCTGTTGTAATACTAGTGATGGCTTGCGAGATGGCGAAATGGGGGGTATGAGTATTGATTGAGCCCTTCATCAGTCTCATCAGTCTCTTCCTTGGTCCATGTCGCGAGTGCTACTGCGTCTAAGAATGTATATGCCAACTCATGATTATGCACCATTATGCTATACATCCATATGTAACCAAAACTATTGTGGAGTTAGGCATCAGGCAAAAAAGGAATAATTCAGACGTACCACAGTGCCAAATGGCGATGACAACCTTGTACAGAGAGAATGTACGTGTACAATGAAATAGTCCCAATTCGAGAGCGGGTAATACAAGGGTAATCCCTTGTAATCCCTTGAACCAATTTAGTAGCACAGAGAACAACAAAACGCAGGACAGTACCTAACAATGTGCAATGAGGTGTACATGTACCCAGGAGATGACAACCTTCAACATTCATCAGGCAGAATAATAGAGAGAACGTAAACTTCATACCGCTCTGACGATAGTTGAGTGTACATTCATTAAACCTTCATTCATCTACATGGCGACGAATATGTTCATCCAAGCTAAGAGCACGGCATTGTTTACTTTCCAGAACCGGGCAGAACCTCTGGTCATGGCGTCTACAGCTACAACTACATTTTACATTGTAATAATTGTTGTTGGGAGAACATTGTGGTTGTGGATGAAGGAGAAAAAAGCTTACCTAATGCTATGGTTGGACTGTTATTGTGAATCGAACTCAGTCCGGGCGACGCCGCTGTTGGTAAAGTCACGTGAAGCATAACTCAGTTCACTTTATTAACCCAGTGATTTCTCATGACTACTCTTTTCCACACTTCTTATCGTCACCAACACTTTTTCGATCCATCAATGTACCCACTCATGTTCGAGTATTTAGTCGTCTAATATCACTATAGATACACATAATTACACAAAAGCATGTATGGTTTCATTGATGCGTATTGTTGTCTACATCCCTTCAATGTATGCTCTTAAGACTGAAGAATAAGTAGTGTATTTTAAGTCCCCATTGTGCAAGCTAATCGATCCAACAGGACAAAAGACTAATCCATTGCTTCAATGTACCCTCTTAAGATCGAAGAATAAGTGACATATTAATGGATTCTTTGCACTAGCTAATGCTAATCGTTACATAGCACAAAGTCCTTCGCCGTCTGTTCAATGTACCCTCTTACGATTGAAGAATAAGTAGTGTATTAATGGACTCTTTGTGCAAGCTAATCGTTTCACAGCACAGAAGTGACTAACAAAAGACTAGCATTACCTTGGCGACTCTTTTCTTATGAGTCCTCGGCGTTCGTTTTGAGGCCATCCTGCTATTATCTCTTCTTACAATAACTTGAATTAGCTGTTAGCAACAGCCTGTCAAGCACCTTGTGTTTATAACCGGCGGGTACTTGGTGCGTACCCTTCCCAGTAAAATGTTTTCTTTTGGAGGACCTATCAAAACTTACAAACTCAACTTCAGTCTCTCTGATCATGAGGATGCTATACTATGCATGGCCGTATCAGGCAATGGTAATCTACTTGCAAGTGGAGGTGAGTAAATGATATTCAGGAGCATACCACTGAACGTTATCTTCAGGCGTAGACGGGTTGCGAGTGTGGGACCTGCCGAGGCAAATTCAAGCGAAGAAACCGAGCCAAACATGAAACCCTATAGATCCTATAACTTACATCCGTTGGTTGACTCGCAAAGACGATGTTCAGGAAACTCTTTGCACAGGGATAGGCCTAGGGTACATCATTGTATGGAGGCAGCATATGGATGCTATGTCAGAGTTTGACAAACTATGGTCGAGGAGAATTGGTAATGGCGAGGAAATTATGTCACTCACCTGTGAGACGTTTGAAGGGAATCCCCATCTCATAACTTCGACATGTGCCAAACAGGTTCAACTCTGGACCATGGACTTGAAGTACCATCTATCAAATATTTTCAGTATTGAGCTAACGGCTACGGTACCATGGGCTTCATGTTTTGTTGGCGGGGATGTTATGGTATTTGGGATGTACAATGGAGAAATGTAAGTCATTGATACCTCTATGTGATAACGTCTGATCAACAACCTTATTTATCAAGTCACACCCTTCAGAGCAAAGATGGTGCAATGATAGGGACGCAATCCACTGGGCGAATGATGTGAGTGCCAAAAACTTACACTTCATTATAATTAATCATTTTACAGCAGCGGTGTTGCAGTTGATTCTGCTTGTAACTATTTTGTCATTGATAATGTTGTGACAGGTTATAGTCTACATTGGCTGGATGATGCAGCATGCGTCCGGATTTACGACACAAAACCCGCGAAAACATTTCCCAAGCAAGTCGTATTTGCAGAAACCAGTCAGAGGATCATTGGTGGGGGAGAAGACAGCAAAGCTTACATTTTTGACAAGGCGAGTGGTGCATTGCTTCAGGTGTTGCAACATCCCATCACCAGACGCGTTCAGACGATAGTGGTAAGTGCAGTTGTGTATATTGCACAATTTCTGATGTAGCCAAAGGCTTTTGAAGGGAATACACACTATTGGATCGCAACTGCAACCTCTAGCTCTGAGGGTAATCCCAAAATCAGCATCTAGAAGAAACCTATTCCATCGGTCAAGCAACCCCCCAGTCCACGTACTTTGTTGTCGACTATTTCGACAGCCGCACAAATTTTGATCCACCTATTGGCACTGAGCATGATTGTGGTACTCTTCTCTCGAACAATGGTGAGTTATCTTCGAATTCATTGACAATGACTAAATATATTGATTAGTGAGGATCGACGTTGTCATTGAACAACATACAGGGTTTGTGGGGAAGGTACAACGCTCCACAAGTGGAAGCTTTCCATGTATCCTCTAGAATGAGAAGATGAAAGGGATCAGCAGAAGAAACTCATATTGCAAGAAATCTTCAGGTATATAGGGAAGAAGTACAGCAGGATCGTGTTGAGCTTGGTGTAAACTTTGTACTTTTGTAGCTCAGTGGGACAATTCACAAGTAAAGTTAATAGAGCAGTGTGTACATTAAATTCAGAAAGGATAGTATATTACGAGGGAAAGGGAACCGCTAAACAAATACTCGCTGTGTCCAATGTAACATTGCTTCCCGGGGTAGTGACCACTATAGGTGTGACCTCCGCCCTCTTCTGTTTCCTTATCCATTTCAATACTTTGCAGAATGTACCTTTCAGGTCCCCTTGCAAAACCAGGACGTGCTGATCCTTGGATGTAGGGCTGGCGGGAACAAGGAGATGTGCTGGTACACGATGATGCTCTACCTTTGCACCCGCGTGGTTACCAGAAACAGAAAGACACACAGAACTGAGAGGTGCCTGTCCATCTTTGTCGGCAAAACGGTTCTGGCCTGTTTGCATGACCCATTTACTGTAGTTACCCCCGGCATATGCAGTACTGACGTTGAAGCACAGCGCATATCATGAGAAATTGCAAAATGAGTCATCGAATAGCCACCCAACACAACCTACACAATTATCAGTCACCAGGATAATGCATAATGCGACACAGAGCTACCTTTGTTGACCAGTGTCTGGACAGGTCCTGTAAGGTCCTCCATAGCAGTTGCCTGCCAAGCAGGATCTTGTGCGGGATCTTCGTCTGCATTAGGGGACGGTGGAGGGGTTACAGCACGTAGTAGCGGGTCTTCAGGTCTATATGACCTCACAAGCATCCTTCGAAATTCCTCTAGTGGAGGCCCTTGCAGGCGAACACCATTTAGAAGAAGACCCGACCTACTATGGATGAAAACAGAGACAGAGAGGTAGAGAACCAAACTTACTCAGTTGCCAGGTATTCATTCTTCACCTCAAAGCCATAATAGTTGGGCAGCGATACCACACTACTGGTGCGATTGTAGGTGTGTAGAGTTGCTCGGAACCCTTTTTTCTCTCCGCGTACTATCCATACAGTACGACCAATGACATGTGGGAGTGGCAATGAAAACTGGGTCAATCTAATACACAGCGGAATGGGGACAATTGTCTGTATACGTATCAATCAGTAAATAGTTACAAAAAAATAAACTAGAACTCACCACTTGAGCGTTCGCTTCAGAGATGAGCCATACTTCCGCTTTTTGGAGGTCCACATCTCTTACGAGACCGATGAGACCACGATGCGTTCCGCACACGACTTGCAGGATATCACCGACGCTCACGTCATAACCCCTGTCCCTCGTATAGCAAAGGAGGCCCTCTGGCTTACTAATTCTTACTTCGTCCTAGCGAAGAAGGACTAGTTGAGCCTCATTTGTGGCTTCATCCTGGTGCTGAAGAGCAGTCTCGAATTTGTTTATAAACACCCACTTTTGAAGTCGAAGACTCCAAATGGTCACAGGATGAACTCTAGTGGGAGTTACTCACTAGGGTAGGCGCAGCACAGGCGGTAGTCAAGTGTTGCTTGATAGCAATAGTACTTAGTGCAAGCACCAAGTATAAGAGAACAGATGATGGAGATTCTGTTAGAGGAGCGTACGTGAGGGAGCTCCTCCTTATATACAGTACAGGATTGTTTGTATGTGTGTATAGTAGTTCTAAATAGATAGAACAATAGTGGCCAATGGCAGTAAAGGCTCTTATCTGAGCCAATAGCGTTTAAGATGCTTATTGTACTAAAAGTACCAGTCAGTAGCATAATATGAGCAGTGTCAGTATCAGTCAGCATGAGTAATAAAGTATCAGTCATCATAATAAGGATGAGTAATGAATGATAAATCATGATGATGTTAATGATAAAGAGATAAGCTGACCAATATAGAATGTCTAACAAAATAAGATAAGATAAGACATTCTCAACACCCTATCTCACTGTTCATGTTTGGAAAAATGCAAGTGAAGGTTTTTTAAACCCTCCTAAAACTTTACCTTTCCTAGGTTTTTTATAAAGATGTCTGCAAATTGTTTGTTGGTTGGGATATAGAATAATTCTACTTCTCCAAATTCGACAGCTTCTTGAATGTAATGTTGTGGAATTTGAATGTGCTTAGTTCTTCCTTCTTGAACTGGGTTTGAAGTAATAAAAATTGCTCCTTGATTGTCTATGCATAGTGGTGTGCACAATAAAGATATTTCCAGTTCTCCAAAGAGATTTGAAATCCACTGTATTTGTTTAGCACATTCTGTCATTCCACAGTACTTGGCTTCTGTAGAGGAAAGCTGGACTCTTTTCTGTCTTCTTGACAACCAAGAGATGATGTCATTTGCCAAGAATGTGGCATAGCCAGTAGTGGATCGTGATGTTTCAATGTCACTGGCCCAATCTGTATCAGAATAGCTGATAAGACTGGTATTGTCTCCTTTGCCATCATATTTTATACAAAGGGTATGAGTGGATGACAAATAGCACACTATTTGCATGGCTTTCTGTGAATGTTCTTTGGAGGGATTAGAAGAAAATTGTGACATTTTTATCAAAGAATATGCCAAGTCTGGTCTGGTTCCCAACATTATATAAAGAAGGGATTGATTACAGATTGATAACAGATTCTTAAAGAAGCATTAACATCTTTATTGTTTGTTCTTGGATTATATCCAGTAGGTAAAGGAACACTAGTTTCCTTGCAATTCTCTAGACCAAATCATTTCACGACTTTAGAAGCATATGCTTCTTGATCTAGGATTAAGATCTGTTTCTTACAGTCTCTCATAATTCTCATACCAAGGTATTCTTTGGCTTCTCTGAGATCACAGGATTCTCAAATTTTCATGAACTTTTTCTTGTGAGAGAGTACCTGCAAGCGGTTACTGCCCATAAAAAGTGCATCATCAACATAAATGATAATGATAATAATATCCTTGCCAATGAACTTGAAGTAAATCCCTGAATCTGAAAAACATTATTTGAATCTGAGTTTGATGAGGGAATTGTTCAGTTGCTTGTTCCATTGAAGCGTAGCCTGCTTCAATCCATATATGACTTTCTTCAGCTGACAGACCTTTAACTCCTGACCCTTCACTACAAATCCTTCTGGTTATGTCATGTAGATTTCTTCATCTAGTTCTCCAAAGAGAAAAGCTGTCTTGACATCAAGTGCTTCCATCTCCCAATCATTGAGAGCAGCAAGGGCGAACAGTAGTCTAATGGTTTCAAACCATGCTACTGGTGAGAAGGTTTCTTTGTAGTCTATTCCAAAAATTTGAGTAAATCCTTTTGCTACAAACCCCACTTTTATGCAGTTTCCTAGTCATATGGCAAAAACCCATCTGCCTTTTAGTAAGTCAACCAGTTCCCAAACTTGTCTTTCTTTTAAAGACATAATCTTGTTTCTCATCACATTGTTCCATTCTTTATGTTCATTTTTGGGAAGCTTTGCGACATCCCTGAACTGTTTTGGAACAACACAATCTGATGATTGAACGGCATACAAAAGATGAGATCTGAACCAAACATTACTGTAAAGGTTCTCCAAATCATCATCATCTTTGGGAATGTCCTGAGGTTCCTGTTGAGGAGTTGGTTCCTCCTGGTCTTCTTGAATCAGATCTAGTCCTTGTCTTATATCAGACTCTATTTCAACTGGATGTCTTTCCCCATATGCATTGTCTGGGATAAATCTTGGTCTGGAAACTCTTTGAGTTCTATGTTCCCATCTCTGTTCTTCAGGTTCTCAAACAGTAGTTCTCTCCTCTCTCATTGGTTGATAATGATGAGGTCTAGCTCGGAATTCCACAAGAGATTCCTCTTTGTCTGAGTGCATACCAGTTTCTTCTTATGGAGTCCGGAATTCTCCACACTGGTAATAGTGGTGTAGGTGGAGTAGGAGGTGAATCTGACACAAGATATCTCTTGTGCTGATGTCAATCACTCATTGATGATCTAAGACCCGATCCAGTCTCTTGGTGCTTAATCCCTGGTTTTGTTGGGGTTAATGGTTGTTCTGAGAGAGGTTGTTCTGGAGAAGAGAACTCTCATTCTAGATTTTCTCCAAAGTTCTCCTGTTTGAGTGATTCATTTCTAGAAGCTTTAGAACTTTCTCTAGAAGGTGGATAGTTTGGTTGTTCTGGATCATCTCCATCATCATCATCAAGCCAATTGTATCCTATATTATCTTCAGGGTCAAAAGGTTGGTGTGGAGGCATTTCACCAGGTCTTGCAGGAACCTGGTAATTAGTGTTGCTGCGACTTAGCTCAGCTTGGCTTATGCCAGCTATTGATGCGACTTGACTAACCGCTTACAATAAAGTCGCTTCCTCACAACTCAGCTCCACTTGATTGACAGGCACAACTGGTTCAGACTGAACAATTATGTCACTTGGTTAGAACCAGCCATTGGCTGACTTGAGCTGGTTGTAGTCAGTCTAGGCTTGCTCATTGGCTAAGAGATGGTTATGACCAAAGGTTGTACATACATACATATACATCGGGACAAGAATGGGAAGTACAAGAATACAAGTACCTACCACTGTTGCAGCCTTGCGCTGTGCCGAAGTGGCATTTGTGCAATGGATTCCATTGCAGAATGAGTGGGAGGATTGTGTACATGGGATTTACTACATGACTGCAGCATTAGATCATATGTTCAATAAAAATGAACAATACTTACTGTTGTTGTGTTCACTCCTTGGTGTGAAATGTCTGGAACTTTGCTGGCAAACCAACAGTTTTTGATCTCAGATTTGTTGCATCCACAACTGTTGTTGAGAGAGTGGAGGGATTGGATGTGGGATGGCATAATGGTGGTGGTGGGGCATCAATTACATTCTGCAGCACAACAGAAAGGTGACCATAATTGGGTCTTGAGGTGAACAAGAGGCTGTGTGCATACCAAAGGACGTCAGTGAGTGCAGTGGGGATGTTGTCAGCATCAAAATCCACTATGAAGGCTTGCTTGCGAGTGAGGATAGTCAAAACTGAGGGGCTTCTCCTGTCTCACGTGAGCCACAGTAGAGAGCCTCAATAGAGGAAAATGAGTGAGTAAGCCAGGGATTCAACATCATCTTGACGTTCCAATTGCTGACCCAGATGGCTGTTAATGGAAGCAAAGGCAGGAGTACCAACAAGGCATTGAGTTTCTTGCATAGGAATATGGATACGGGATGACGGATTGCGATACCATTACGTGATACCGAAATTGATCAAAAACACAGTATCTTGTGACTTGCCAACACCCATCAGGATGTTATTTGGTTTAATATCCTGATGAATGAAGTTCTGCAAATGGATATACTCCAAAAGAGATACCTGGTTCAAAAATCAGATTTCAGCATTCAGCTGGATAGATACTATGATTATACCATTTGTAGTCCAATCCTTGTGACACAAGTGAGGCTAAATGTGTTGGAAGACTGCAGAAACAAGTTGTACAAGGATGGCCCAAAGTTCTTGAGTACCATGGCATGGTAGGCTCCTTCTCAACCTAGCCAAATGGGTTGTGGAAGCCTAGGTACAGTACTATCTTGAAGTTCCATGAGGATTCTGTGTTCATTGTCCAAATATAACTTGTTGGTGTCACAGCGCTCAATTTTGATAGCAAATTCTTCATTGGTAAATATGTCCTGAGAACGATATACAGTAGCTGCAACGAGAGTTTCATTCATCAAAAAAATTGTGTGAAAGGATTTGGGCAGCATACAAGAAGACCCCATCCCCAGCTTCTCCCCAATGCAATACCTCTCATTGACATGCACAACCTCAACCTCAGCTTCTATATTCCAACGTTGGCAAGTATTTGGGGACTCTGTCAGTCTGAACAATAGATGATGGTTGATATCAGTGAATGATGTGGACATGTTAACAGCTGAGAAACATCAACAGAACCACCTTCCCAATCAATCAATCATTAGCACAGAAGGTATGAAGCTGTGCGCCTGCTGCGGAGATAAGCATGATGATATTATTGGTATGTGACATGCCACAAGAGAATCATTTGTATTTGTTGATAGATCCAATGTGCATCACATTGACAACTAGAATGGTCTACTTGTTGAATGGTACATGTTATAACTTGTAATGGCACTTGGACATCCTTACTACTGACTTTTTACAGAGATCTAACTAGCTGAGGGACCCACTCTGTACACATGTGGCATGGGTCATCAGGCTGAAACCTGGTCACCAAAGCCCCTCAGTATCATGAGTTCCGTGTTACAGCTATCCTGATTTGGCCCTTGGCAAGACTTCTCACTTATTTTGTTGCCATCTTTTTCTACTGGCTCATAACAATCTGCTGCTCAGATTCCCTCATTGGCGATGTGTAATTTTTAATTTAAACACAGATATGATAACCCAGATTAGAAGTGTGCGTTTTAATTTTTCTGGCATATGCCTACATATGGACAGGAAATGAGTTCATCCATGGCATGCTGATGTGACCAGATTCCCAGGTCTCCAGGGTACAAATGAATTCCATTAATGGAATGCCACCCACAACAACGATGCTATCCATTGCAACTGAAGGCACCTACTGCTCTTATTACACAAGTTCTGACTGCCTCTGTCATCTTGAGGCTGACGTAGGCTCTGTACAAAGCAGCAAGCAATCACTGCCACCAAACCCCTATACTCAGTTGACAAAGAAACTTACGACTGAGGTTGCCGCCACCCAACTGAATGCTGTTGTGAGACCCTCTGAGTGCACAGTCTCCCCACAGGCCCTATGTTCCCCTCAAGAACATGCCATTTCAGCTGAGGCAAGAATACTTATCCACAGGTTTCCATTGTTGTCTAGGTTCCTAGATCTGTTACAATTGGGTGAGTCAGAGACTTGCTGATTTCATTAAGCACAATTGAAGTTATGAACAGAGAATTTTGTGGGCATCATGCAGTATCTCAGTTGAGACAAGGACTCTGAAGCCGAGGATGGTACATTAATCAAGGTCCATCCAGTTTACAATGTTCATACACTGCGGGCAGTTGATCTGTTTGATAGATCTTTCAGCACGTTAACTCATGGGAATATCAAGTCATAGACAAGATCATGGACTCAAATGTCCTTGAAAGGAAGCCAAGGTATGTTTCACAGCTGCCCAACACCCATCATCCACCTAGGTTTGCTCATTCCTAACACTGGGATAGGTTGATGCATGCTGCCTTGTCGGGCATTCTCATTGTTGAGCTGTCAAGATCAGCCCATGAAGCACCTCTGAGTGAGATGAGCCATGAACTGGTTCCAATTCTCCAGCAAATCCCCTATGACCACAAGCTTATCTGTCCCAGGGTAGAAATGAACATGTTGCTATATTCATTGTCAGGGGATTTCAATGTGACGCTCGACATTGCCATTATGCTCACATGTCAGTCAGGGGAATGACTGGACCCTGAAATCATGTCCATCAGTGAATGTGCATTCTCTCAAGGAGAGGAAGCACTCCTGCAAAAACTTCAGCTCAAGGTTGAGGCATGCCCCAAGATTATCATGGTTATGACCATCATCATCACCGAATTTGCCCCATACCACTCTCCTAAAGAATTTTCGGATGCTTCACACCTATTCTGCCACTGCAGCTGATCAATCTCATTCAAGGAATTCTTGGACATGTTGGAAAAAACTGTGAATGATGCCAGATGGCTTGGGCCTGTCATGGTTGGCAATCACCCATGGTGCTGCATCTTGAACATAGACTACTATGTTTGGGTCAAAGATGGCAAGAATAGGATCAATCTTAGTAAAGGTAGCCCCTTGATGGCTTATGGCGTAAGTTGTCCTGTGTGTGACTGTTACAACTGAAG
Source organism: Phylloporus cf. gajari (assembly GCA_038094015.1). Lineage (NCBI taxonomy): Eukaryota > Fungi > Basidiomycota > Agaricomycetes > Boletales > Boletaceae > Phylloporus > Phylloporus cf. gajari. The sequence continues at coordinate 11,365 of JBBPTF010000562.1, forward strand.
TCATGACTAATGGTTCATAGTCACTTTTCCCACAAATTAATATGGACGCTGTGGACATCATGATTCATGATGGGTTGCTAAAGATCAGGGATGCCATTTCCAACTTCACCAAGAGAGTTGACGTTGGAGCAAATGTGGATCACATCTCAGGTGCAGATATTTCATGGATGTTTGATTGGGAGCAGTGTCAGCTTAGCATCGCAAATGCTGCTGAATGTACTGCGCATGAACGGTTCCAAGGATGGTACTTCAAATCTTTCAGAGGCACCAAACGTACTTTTGATGACACCAACTATGTGGATGACTCAACCATATTCCAATCTCAACATTCCTCACTTTCTATTCAACCAACTCAGATCACTCCTCCTCTCACTCATTCCAGGGACCGAGCTACCTGTCAATGGTGCGAAGGTGGTCCAGCGACCATCCTTCCTGACCACTTGAACAAAGTGACCTCTGATTCAGAGGACTCTGGTGACTCTGGATAATTTGATGGCCCTGACGGCACTGTGGTAATTCCAGCTCCATTGACATGGTCTGGGGAGTTTGTTTGCAAGTTTACATTGGCGTCTTCTATTGTAAGAACTATGTACACAGTTCCATTGACATTGTGATTACCATATTTAAGTTAGTACCAGACCAGAAAGTGTTGGGACTTTGTTCAGATCTGGCTGAGGTGAACTAATTCAGTTTCCCAATGCTACCGACTTATGTAAAAAGGCAGAATGCTTTGACAAACAAAACTTCATGCCAAAAGACCACAGAAACTAGATCCTGGGTAAGGACAAATGGACAGCGACATGAGGGGGCCAGAATAGGGAGAAGGGTACAAGGATGCACAGGTGAGTATGTACATGCAATGGAGTTTTTGAACTCTTTATCAAAGGGGGATGGCACCAACACGACATGCCTCACTGGCTACTTAGTATCTTTTGCCAGATTACATTGCTGCACAAACATGTGGTCTGTAGGTTTATAGTTGCAAACTTTGCTGCTGCTTGGAATGGCACAGTTTAAATTGCGCAGTCCTCAAGGTCTCAAAGCTCAGAGTGGGTTGGTCTCATTCATATCTAGCCTCTCACTATTCTTACATTCTTGAGCTATGCAACTGCAATGCTGCCGTTGTGGTTGAGTCATTGGATGACCTGTTGAACCATCTTCACTGGCTGGTAGTTGAGTGCCAGGTGCAAGAGCCTGCAGGAACCATTGCCCACCCACCTGTTATATATAGGAATGTAATGATGGTGGAGAAGAATTCAACCTTGATGACCATTCTGATGTCTCCAAAGAGGAGGGTGGTTTGGAGGTTGCAAGTCCATGCAATATGCATTGCTTGAGCCCTATGATGGAGAACAAGCCTACCACTGACGGCTTAGCAACAAACTCAAGCTCAACCGTCACAGATCCACTAGCTACCAATACCTCTACCTCTGTCAAGACAGTTGATATCACATTTTTCTTTCAAAAGGAGCCAAATGACACTATCTGTAGGCCATGCAAGTAAGTGCTATCTTTGATAGGTTCCAACAGTTTTCCTAGACATATATGCTCATGTGACATCACAGGAAAACTGTGGCGGATCTTGTGAAGCAGGGGAAGTCCTACAGTGTGCAATACATTTTCAGTCCCAAGACATCCAATACACCCCTTCGTCACCACCTCCAGGCCAATCATTTACTGCTTTACCTTGAGCAGGCAGAGTGGGAGAAATGGGAGGTTAAGATTAAGTCTGCAAATGTTGTATTGTCATCTGGGTGGTTGTTTAAGACTCTCAAGCACGTACTCATGCTACCTGGGGTCACATTGAACAATTTGCCCTCACCTCCTCCAGATCCCTCCAATTGCCTACCATCGGGCATCACTGCACAACAGAAGCAAGCTTTAGGGACTTATCTTCCACCATTCATGATCAATGGGCTCAGGAATTACATCATACAGTATCTCATTGCAGGTGACCTGGTTTGTATCCTATTGTTCATGTTCTGTTCTCTCACCTATACATATGTTCAGATGATCAACAAGATTGATTCCCATGAGTTTTGTGAACTCATTCTCTTCTGTTGCCCTCAAGATGTAAAGGATTCCAATATCCCTCATCGCATGAAAATGCGTGAGATTATCCTCCATGCCTTCAAGACATCCTTCCTCACACTTCAAACTGAGCTTTTGGTGAGTGCTTTGCTTTTTCAGGCTCATCATTGTCAATAATTAATGTCATGCAGTTGGGTTTTTGTAGCAGGCAATGGGAGAGATATCATTCACTGCCGACATTTGGTCAAACAACTCACTTGATCCATACCTGGCCATAACTGCCTGTTGAGAATGTCTTATCTTATCTAATCTTATCAGACATTCTATATCGGTCAGCTTATCTTCTTATCTTTAACATCATCATGATTTCTCATTCATTACTCATCCTTATCATGATG
>JBBPTF010000563.1:0-13788 GCA_038094015.1 Phylloporus cf. gajari
AGCCTGTGGTTAAAAGGTCCATACTTCCATCAAATGGACAAGAAGAGGTAGAAATGAAAAAAAGAAGTCCAAAGAAGAAAAGTCTATGGAAATAAGGAGTCCTCATGTACATACCTTAGATTCTAGACCCTTGGAATGTTCTTCTAAGATGATGGCCAGCACTTACAATGCAGCATAGCTGTGATTCTGTTTATAGACTAGTACTTATGGACCAACCTGACTATAGTCTAGTTCTTGCATTAGGATGTCTTGAGGACCTTAAAAAGGTCTGAGAACCTTAGATAGGTTCACTTGAACATGAGAAAAAGGAGGGTGAAAAATATAATATTGTTACAACCTTCTGGTAGCCAGGTCAACAATGGCTTATCAAGTTTCTATGTAGTAATTCCATTGACAGATATACTACACACAGTGGAACTTGTCCTAGTGTTTGACACAATAATTCCTGGGATTGACCTCTCAAAAGAATCATATTGGGAGGCTTATAAGCAGTACTATGTTAATTGATTTGCAAATAAGGACACCTTCAATTAGTGTTGCTGTAAAGTGAACTGAGATGAACTGAAGTGGTTTTTGGGCCCACTTCATATCACTTCATTCTACTTTGGGAGATAAGAATAAGTGTCATAGAGTATGGGCCATCTCTCCATCCAATCATATGTGATTATAAATTGGTGTGAAATTTCCAAATAAGATCTATTGTCTCAGGCTCTTGCTACTCTACCATGTCAGATAGGATACCAACCTCCTCATAATGGCTAAGTTCCTGCATAGTGTCTTTACAGTCAGCTTCAAGCTCTCACTCCTCATATTGTATGGAATCTTCAATGACAATATGTAAAGTGGAAGACAAGCAAACACTGGAGAAATGTGTTGGATGTGAGCAGTACAAGTCAGTAAACATGTAGCCAGGCTCTGTTGATTGACTGCATAGGTGAGATGAAGCCACCTCATCCATATACATTGAGAAGTTTATAAGGATTGAGTAGTATTGGTATATACAGGGGCTATCTATTCTAGATATATTTGTTGCTGTTAAATATACTGTACTTCATTCCACCTCCCAAAGTAAATGAAATGACCTTCATCCCATTTCAATTGCAATGAAGCATGAATAAGTGTGGTTCACATGAACTGAACCGAATTAACTTTGAAGTCACTTCATTTCAGTGGCAACACTACCTTCAATGTATTTGGTTAATCATTCTCTAGATCATTTCCTACAGCTATGAATTATGATGACAATGTTAATGCCAGACTCTGATCAACTCAATGGATCATAGTATGATAATCAATGAGATTGGATTGAGATTGGTCCTTAGATAAGCTCATTGAGGATATGGAGCCAACATACCCAAATGGAGTGAGTTTTCAAGCTATCTCAAAACAGGCCCATTGCCAATGGCTGTGACACAATAACTCAACTCTATATTTATCCAACATAATAAAGCCAAGCACAACCTATCACTAATATAATATGATGCTGGTATTTATTAGGACAGCCAGGATTCAAGGGTAGTGTATTAATGGACTCATGAATCACATATGTAGTGCTATTGTATACCATTAATCTATCACTACACATCAGGAAAACAGACAGACTTTTAGTGAGCCTTAGTGAGCACTTGTAACAGCCTTGAGATTACTTGAAACCACTTGTGTGAGAAGTCACACATTTGAATGGATCATAAAACAATGGATTTCAAGCACAATAAGTAAAAACAAGTGTGTAAGATACCAAGTGTGTAATTAAGCTAAATACCCAAGTAAGCAAGGTACCCCAAGCAAACTAGTAGCCAAAGGCACAAGCAGGATGCAAACAATCAATGTAAAGACAGGCAGGCAACAAACAAGAGAGGTGGAAAAGCAGAAATTGTCAACATATGTACTTGATCTAGAGGACACATGTTAGTTCCTATTCTGGATTCCAAGGGACAACATACTAGATATGTGTATACTTGTTGTCATCATCATTCATTTGTTTTCCAGGGCCAAGAGTATTGCAGGCAACATCCATGATCTCACAAAGTTCCTCTAACATATGCTTCATTGCCTGTGTAATAAATCTCCTTGTTGTAGATCCCCAATTCTAATCTGAAAATGTATGGGCTGTCATGCTGACTTTGCCTGACTGCTTATTGTGCATGAAAGACATCCTTGCATTCTTTCTTTTCAGGTCCAAAATGATAGGAATATACCCACCTTCAATCATGGTCAAAGTATACTATAGCTGTTTAAAAGTCAGTCAATTATAAACACCAGGAACAGGCAATCCCAAAAAGCAATGTTACTACTGCTCCACAGAGACCTAAGATCCTTCCAAACCTATTATAATACAACTCCACAGAATGCAAGGTGGGGACCACAAGCCAGCTATATATCACCTGTAAGTACACTATCAAAAGTAACTGGACCATAAAGTAGGACTTGAAGGCATTAGCCTTGATATTATGGTTCAGACTCTTGAAAATATATCTATGCTTCTCTAATAAGTAGCAAATGTAGGTTTGCTGCTTAAAGTCACCATGTTTGTTGAATAATCCAGAGAACATCATAAGGACAGTAGATCCCATGCCATGGTGGTGATCACACAGTCTTTGATAAGCTTGCAAAACAAATAACACCATATATGTCAGAAACAGAAGTGACCCACATACTACTGTTGTTAACTTGGATTGAGTTGTCACTTGTTCAACTAGTTGAGGAGTGAAAGGGTATGCAACATAGAGTACTTCCTTCAAAACATTAACAATCTGGGACTTGGAAATAGTCTAGTCATGATGTTCTCCTGAGTGCTGGCTAAGAGGTACAGAGTAGGAATGACTTTCTGCTTCAATGTATTATGCTTGAAGAAGTTAGGTGGAATGTCAAGGTTCAGCTGGAGATCATTTGACATATAAATGTTACTGTCTATGCTGGAATTACACAATGAAGATGAAATAATTGACTTGACTTTCTTAGAAAGCTATAAAAGCACTGTAGCAGGTGCTTCAACAGTATTGACAGTAGTCTGTTTTGAAAAGAGAAAAAAAAGGCTAGCAAGCACTGAGAATACATTTTCATTTAGTTGAGATGTGTATATCACCTGGGCTGTAGTACACATTGTGACCATGCTGAATTTGACTTCAGACATGTTCCCAGCCTCAAATGGTGAAGTGTGTGGCTGCTAGCTTTCATCCTCATTTGTATTTTGTTTCTTGAAGGAAGAGGAGTCCTTCTCTCTCTTCAAGTTCTCTATCATGAATAATTCCCAGTGATCCAGCTGGGTGGTGAGAATCTATTTGCAAGCATTCAACAGCTACTCACCAGATACTAGGTGGCCTTAAATTTGTCAACCTCTTTCTGTGACTTGTCATCAGAGTCAACATTGATGGTCATGATATTGTTCTAGACACCTGTTAGTGGTAAGTTTGTAGATGTTATACACTATCTGCTCACTAAGTGCTAGTATTGCTTTGTAGCTGCCCTTTCTAACTTGTTGTCCTGCAACTCCTCATTGTCAAACCTACCTACAAGATTTTCAGGTATTGTGTTTGCTTTGATGTGATGGCTAGATAATTCCTTGCTAGCCATGGTGGGAGAACACATGGTTGTGCTTGTTTGTGAGCAGGTGGGTGCCTTGTTCACTTGGTTTGTCCCCTTGTTAATGCACTCCAGATGGTTATTCTAGGCTGCAGTACTGTTGTACATGTAGTGGAGGTTTCAGAAAAAGAGAGTGCCTTTGGTGAGTAGAAGCATGATGGTGGGGAAAGGATATTACTTACTCCTGATCAGTCACATCACCAATATTAGCACATGCTGGCATCATAAGGTTACCACCCTTCTAAGTGTCTGCCTCAGGCATTCAAGTGGCATTTGTTTGATCATCAACTAAGGTGATGGCCTCCTTGGACTGTTAGGGCACACCAAGCAACTCATGTGTTGCCTCTTTGGCTGCCCTCTTGAGTTCTAGTGGTGAGTTGATCAGCCCTCCATTGGGCAGGACTTCTACAAGAATATCATGTCTATGTGGGATCAAAAGCAGGTCAGTTACACAACAGGTAAGCATTCAACCATATCAATTTGCCATGTCAATGCATCTCCATGTTTAGCCCTGGACTTCTTGACTTGAGGACAGGGCTGAACTGGCTTTACTATACCTTTACTGGTGTCTCCCTGCATGATGGCTATTTGTCCTTCAAGCTTACTGGTTGTCCATAGTACTTGGGCTTTCACTGCTTCTTTTTCTGAATGAGCCTTTGTAATGAGAGTATCATTGGCTTTTTTTTCAGCTAAGGTATATCTCTTTGCAGGTAGGTCTGGTAGGCCCAAGTGCTTTGTCACATTTGAAGGGTGTGTTTGGTGAGTCATGGTTGACATGATGAGTTGTTGAATCACTGGGCTGCTTGTTAGTGAGGGAAAGCTGATAAAAAACAATGTGTTATGAACTTCATATTATATAGCTTTTTTTCAATCCCCAACAAGCCATCATTAGCTGTTCCTCCTTTACCTAATCAGTTCCTGGCTCTGCTATCAACAAATAAGAGTCCTATGCTTCAATGAGCCAACTCTCCCTCTTTTCAAGTCTGCCAAAATCCTCTTTCCATCACACTGCTTGTTCTATGTTGTTCTCACTATCTCTGATGGTTCAAGAATTACTCTGGCTTAACACAACCAACACAACCAATTAATGTGGTACACTGACAAATCACACCACCTCTGTGTATTAGCCCTGGTCCTGGCATCAGTAATGGTGCTGATAAATATGGAGCAGACTCTTATTCAGGCTCACTCTTCTGCTTGTCTCTACCTCCACTCCATAACCCTGGTCTTGACACTAGTAATAATGCTAGTGGATATAGGGCTGACCCTCATCCAAACTCACCCTCTTGCTCATCCTCTTCTCCACAAAATGTGGAGATGTCTTTTTTGATCCTAGTAACAAAGTATATCAAAACTATCACACAGTGTTGGATGGTGAGTACTTTTGTATATCTAATATTGATACTGAAAATACAATAAATGTAAACCAGCTCAGCCTTGTTATGCAAATGGTGACTTTGTCCTCAAAAGATCACTGCCCACACCTCAGCTAGAGAAATCCTCACATGACTATTACCATTTTAAAACTAAACCCATTTTGAAATGGTGAGTCTTCTATTCATTTGAGCCCAGATGTCTACTGCCCAAATCAATACAATCATGGAGATTCTGACTGCACACACAATGAGCAATAGCACAGAACCAATTTATACCAGTCACAAGGACTTATACAAGACTATTAACCATTATACACTTGATAACATTAAATGGAGTAACTTCATCATCAAATACACTAGTCCCCTGTCTGATAGAGCTGCAGTACCATGAATGAACAATATATACAATATTTTTTACCATGAGCCTCTAGAAGTCATCTGGAAAATGCTTGTTAATCCTGAGCTTTGTAGAGAAATGGATTTTGTACCTCTACAAGAGTATAATTCAGTGACAAATAAGTGGTGCTGGTGTGATTTTATGTGAGGAGACTGGGCTTAGAATCAGGCAGTGAAGCACACTATACAAGGATATGTATATGCAACTGACTATTTACAGGATATCATTATAGCAGATGAGAACACACATGGGTTGATGTTCATCCCAGTTATCTTAAGTAGTAATAAAACAACAGTTTTGGTGGCTACTGGACAAAACAATTACCACCCACTGTATCTATCTATTGACAATGTTCATAACAGCATTTGGTAGGCACATAAAAATGCAGTTGTACTTATCAGATTCCTTGCTGTGTCCAAAAGTAAGTCTTCTCAGTGCTCTCATAATGTCAAACTAATATTAGCTTGCTTTCTCACTCAGCTATATGAAAGCATGCCAGGATAAATGAATTCTATTCATTTTGTTACCAACTCTTTCATACCTCTCTTTTCTTTATACTTTACTATATGAAACTAGGTATGCAGATGCCAGAAATAGTTTTATTCAGTGATGGCCACTACCACCATGTCATATTTGGCTTGAGGCCATACATTTCCAATTATAAAGAACAGGTACTACTGGAATGCATCATTTGAAGCTAGTGCCCAAAGTGAGTCTGGTAATCTATAACATAGATTATACTAATTTGAGTCTTATTCAGGTGTCTTGCTAATTGAAATAAGCTAGATGACAACCCTAACCTGCTTCTACACTGCCCTAATCATAAAGAGACTGTTATTGAGTTATTCATGTCATTGAAGGCTTGAGATAAATATGAGATCATTATACTACTTGTTATGAGCCATGACTACTTTCTCCTCTATCCAAATGATATAATTATCTGTAGCTATTCACCAATAACTTTCCCTGCACCAACATCCATGAATTACTTTCACTTAACCTGCTCCATCAGATTACAGTGAGCTCAAAAACCCTTTCAATACTAACCTTGATAGCAGTGCACAAAGTGCATTGTCAAACACTATGAGAATCTTGCTTACCTTTGATGGAGTTATACATAGTACTTACTCTTGGCTACAAAATTGTCCCTTAGGTCATGTGATTTGGTTCACACACTGTGGAGATATCATTATTTCAAGTCAGCAATGTCATTGAAAGGGTTTTTGAGCTTTCAAATTTATAGTTAGAATCTTATTGAAATCATGTGATATTTGTCATTGTTTGACCATACAAACAGCGATGCATATGTAAACAGTATGTCTAAGCTTTAAAAAGTTCTCACAGTTCTTGTTTCATACCCACCACCATGGTTAGATCTCTCTCTCTTACCCAACAAGCTAATATCCTTTCTCTACTTGATGCTGGTCATTCTGGTGAAGCCATTGCTAAGCAAACCAGTGTTAGCCCTTCTACCATATCTAGGCTTCATTCTAAGAAGTGCTCTACCCTTCCCAAAGTTGTTGGGGGTTGTCCTTCCAAGCTTTCCTCTGCTAACATTTGTCATGCTCAACATCTTATTACTTCTGGGAGAGCTGAAAATGCAGTTCAAGTGACCAAAGCTCTTATCAATATCATCAACCAGCCTCTCTCTGCCAGTACAGTTTGTCTTCACTTGAAGAAATCTGGTATGAAAGCTGTGATCAAGCACAAATGCCCTATTCTTTCTGCTAGACATTGCAAGGCTCATTTGGACTTTGCAGTAGCTCACAGAGATTGGACTATAGAGGACTGAAAGAAGGTAATATAGTCAGATGAGACCAAAATCAACAGGTTAGGGTGAGATGGACACAAGTGGGTATTGAAAAAGACAGGTGAGAGACTCAGTGATAGACTAGTACAAGGAACCCTTAAATTTGGAGGAGGTTCTTTGATGATGTGGGGTTGTATGACTTGGCAGGGAGTTAGCTTTGCTACCAAGATTGATAGTAGGATGGATGGGGACCTCTACCTTCAAATTTTGAATGATAAGCTAAAACAAACCCTAGAGCACTATGAGTTCAATTCTCCTGATATCATCTTTTAGCAAGACAATGACTCCAAGTATACTTGTAGAAAGGTGAAGGAGTGGCTAGAAGAGCAGGAGTTTCATACTATGATGTGGCCTGCACAGTCTCGTGACCTCAATCCCATTAAACATCTTTGAGGATGGCTGAAAAGGAGGCTTGCAAAGTATGAACACCCTCTTAAGAGAATTTTGGAATTGTGGAACAAAATTCATATGGAGTGGGAGAAGAAACCAGTGGAGGAGTGTCAGAAGCTAATTGAAAGCATGCCTAGAAGGGTTTAGGCAGTGCTTAAGGCAAAAGGAGGCTATGCCAAGTACTATTATCCTATCTAATTCAAAAGCTCAAAAACCCTTTCAATGACATTGCTGACTTGAAATAATGATATCTCCACAGTGTGTGAACCAAATCACATGACCTAAGGGACAATTTTGTAGCCAAGAGTAAGTACTATTTATAACTCCACCAAAGGTAAGTAAGATTCTTATAGTGTTTGGCAGTGTGCTTTGCACACTACTATCAAGGTTAGTATTGAAAGGGTTTTTGAGCTTACCATATGTCTTCAAGGATCATTTTGTTAATTGGATTGAAAAATACATCTGATGCATGTATGAAGGTGAAGCAGGTAAGATCCTCAATGAAATAGACTGTCAGATTACTGCTGTCATTTCATTTTTTAGCTTCTGCTGATTTCCTCAAGATTATCATTTCAAGCAGTGGACAGGTGATAACTTGAAGGCACTGATGAAAGTAACTATACTTTTAATGGCTTATGTCTCTTACTTATGTTCTATGTTAGGTTTATCTTCCTGCTATCAAAGGATATGTAGTCATGGTCACCTGACTATCACAGTACATAACAGGACCCTCACAGGCCATACAGACATATAGAGACCCAGTTGGCTATACTTGAAGTCTTCAAGGACTAGAAAATGCTACCTTAGCATTTCCTAGTCTCAGGAATTTAAAGTTTTTCCATTAATTATGTCACATAAATATGTGTGTCACACTCCACTATTGTCTACCTTTCATGATGACAACAACAATGGTGACTCCCATGCTGATCATGTTATCTATCCTTTTAGTACTCTCTCAAATTGTCAACAAGCCCAGCTGTGACTTGTTTGACAGGGTTGCCCACCACTATCCTCTCACACCATCATCAACCCCAGTGACCTGTCTACTATATCCATTTGTGACATGACCCCTACAACATGGCAACTGATGCCACCTCACTCTTCCCCATGCCATTATCTGAAGGATACATGACAGTGATGAAGCAACATTGTTGATGGCCTGTCAACAACCTACCACAAGAATGATGTGTACTGGCCAATGACATTGCCATGTGTATGACAGATGGCCTGGGCTCATATCAGTAGCATCAACAACAATGACAATGCCAAACTATGAGCCTGGAGTACCAACAACAACAATGCAATATCATTGATGGCTTAGCATCATCAACAATACCATAAAGATGATGCCACATGTAACTGTATGTCTGCAGACAGTGGCAATGACAAGGTCAACATGCCCCAGTTGTGTCCCCATCATGATGATGGGTGTGCATTTGCACCTACACCACACAATGGCAAGGGTAAGGACAATGGATGTGCAATCATCCCCTATCACATGTATTGAAATGGTGACCATAGGTGTACAACCTGCACCCCCCCACCACTCATATGACCACTAGGACAGGTGTGCACTCACACCCATACCACCTATTCTGAATGTGTCTGTACACACTATCTGGCATGGTGATGACAGGATGATGACACCAATGCACATGCTCTGCACTCATGTGCCTGCTTAACTTCTCCAGCCATCAATGAGCCCAACAGCTCATTCAACACCTTCCCCACCCCTCTGCACTCTGAATAGTGAGTTTGAGTTTGAGTGAAGCAAGAACTGAATGAGACAAACTCAGACAGTTGTTGTCTACAAATTAGGTATGATTGAGATCTAATAGAGGAAGTCATATATGTGGGAGGTTTAGTGATAGGGATGGTTTTAACAAGTATGGTCACACAGTAGACTGGAGACTGATGAGCTGTGTAGTATGGGGAAAAGCTCAGTGCTTTTTATATAAGCAACTTATGTAATTAGCCTTGTTCAAAACCCTATATTCTAAAGAGTCCAGGAACTCCAACAGTAAACTCCTTTAGAAGGTGGATCATTTGGTTGGTTTGGATCATCTCTATTGTCATTCTCATCTGAATCTTCAAACTAGTTATAGCTTTGGAAATAGTTTCCTGGATTAGGAGGTGGCAGTGGTGGTACTTTATATGGTCCAATAGGAATATAAAAATACTTGTATCAATTCAATGATCTCACTCTAGGTGGTTCATCTGATTCTTGATCAGATTAATGATTGTCCATCATCAGAATAGAGATAGGTCTATCATCATGACCTTTGGAATATCATAGAAATTTTTCTTCATTAAAAGTAGCATTTGTGGATATTATGATCTGATGCTTGGGTTCATATTTATGAACATCATCTCTTCTGATTTTGGTGACAGTTTGTCAGGCCATTGTTTGGGAGGAATAAAGACTGGTTTCTTTCCATCTTCCTTGAATATTTTAATAGGGGTTTTCTATTCATTACAATACATTGGTTGTCTATTATAGATATGGACTACAGTTTCCATAGCATCTTGCCAAAATGATTTAGACAAGCAGGCATGATGGCACATTGCCTCTGCCCTTTCCAATATGGTTTGGTTATATCTCTCAGCTCTTCCATTTTGCTAAGGAGCGTGAAAGATGGAAATCTGATGAGTTATTCCTCTAGAAGTGAGGAATGATTGAAACTCTCAACTTGTGAATTCTCCTCCTTGGACTGAACATACAGAGACTAATTTATTGCCTGTAAAATTTTTGACCCAATTAACCATATTAAAAAAATGCCAAAATGTATTTGACTTGACCCATAAGAAAGATAACAAGGCATAGCCAGTATGGTTATCAATGAATGTGGGAATATATCATGCACATGATCTTGGTTCAGTTGGCATTAGTCCAAGTAAATTTATGTGAACCAGTTTAAGCAGGCAAGAAGCATGCTCAGAGGAATCTGGAAAAGATCTATCTGACATCTCCTCAGTAGAGCATCCTTTGCAAGGAGATGTGTTGAGAGAAGGTGTTAGGTGGGGAATGCTGGTTAAATTTGTATGTGTATGGCATAAAGCATTACAAGAAGTGTGTCTCAAATGTCAATGTCACAATTGAGTAGATTGAATGTCTATGAGAGGCTACAGATCCTATCACAGAAGTAATCTGTGCAGACTGAAACCAGTGAAGATTGTTAGTGGGTGATGAGATGGTTACCTGGATGACTTTACATCCTCTCTTATTCAAAATACTAGACCCTATATTGAAAATCTTATAGTGGAAGCTGTAGTTTGTTGAAGCTAGTATAAATAGTAAGTGGCTGGTAGAATGTGGTGTGAACCAAACATTTTTTAATGTCACAATTGAGGGTGTAATAACTCTGTCCACTTGTTTGACAAGTACAGTTCCTGATCCATATATTGGAAATGATTCTCTTGTAACTAGACTAGCATGCAAGATCTGGTTGATCAAAGAAGTAAGATGATTAATGTCCTCAACTGCTGTTCTCAGATTGATATGAACCCAGTTTGCTTGATGGGACAGATGAAACTATTCAACAAGTCTTCTAGATGAGAGAAGCACTCTCATCTTCTCCTACAAGCTTTTAGCATTGGAGGCTTTAACAGCAGTATCAGTATAGTTATATGTGATATGATGGATAAAAACATTGCTGAGAGTATTGGCAATGATGTTACAAACCTTTTTATCAATGACTTCCCATTTGGGTTGGTCATCAACAATGGTGCTGGCCCATGTAATAGTTCCATCTATCCAACTTCAAATAGAATGGAATTGGAGAACAGATTGAAGATGCATGCTTTATATAGGGTAATTTAATGATTTTTTAAGGATAGGTATGTGAAAAATGATGGTGTTGTCAAGTTTGAAATCAGTAGAAACAGCAAGAGCAGCCATTATAGAAAATGGATGAGATCTGTGAAGCCATACTCAGCAAACAGATTATTATAAATAGAATCATAAAGATTAAAAGAAGATATTTGGAACATAGCTCCATAATCTTCTATCTCTTTCAGTGTCAAGAACCTGATCTCATCAGTATCCAGTAACAGTATCTGATGTGGTAAGAGAGAATCCTGATCTCTTTTTTTTCCAATAAAAGAAGGTGTAATAACCCTTTTTGTTAAAACCTTTTGGTTTCCAATTGCCCTACAGTTCCTGTCTTTTCTTCTTGGCTAGTCTACTGGATGGGGATAAGGAAGATACAATATATGAAAGAGGATTAGAAGAATGTTTTATAAATCAGTAAAATTAAGTTGTTTGAAAAAATATAGATTACAAAACTTAACAATTTGTTTGTTAATAACAAAGTATAATTCTTTGTCTCTACAAGTTTTGAAAGGTAATGTAAGATCTTCATTCCCACTATTTAATCCTGTAAAGATAACAAAAGATGTTTCATATTGTGAGGAATATAAATAGGAATATGAAAGGTCCAGTAGCCAAGAAAAAGGATCCAGGACACTACCATAGATTCTAAGTACATCTGTGAGTTTGATATTTCTTGTTGTCTTGTTCAGCAGCTCTTCTCTTTCTGAGTCTATTAGCTTTGGAAAGGAATTCAGCTCAGCCTTGGTTATTGCATGAGGTAGTGAGAGCTGAGTAGATGTCATCTTCTGCAGTAGTACCTACAAAGTTCTTGATCAGCTTCTTGATTGTTTAAGACTTCTTCCACATCTTAAAGTAGTACTCTTTGAGCTTTACTCAGTAGTCTCCATCAAAAGCTCATTCCACTTTCTGACATCTATCCCCATTCTTTGCCTATATATATGAGCAGGTTCTCCTTGGTTCCAACCACCCAATGCACAGGGGTGCTGCTCTGCTCAGCCAGTTATAACTAGTCAAATGTTGAGTATACATTTTATTCTCTGACATTCCAGGATTTAGGATAACTGGCCATAGGATTAAGGAAAAACTGTGTAGTGGAGAGCTTTGAGTCACCAGCAATTAGTGGCCTATCATTTTATATACAAACTACATATACAATCCTGAAGATCCCTAGAATAGCTTGTTATATAGTAGCATATTGGTTGTGGTGAGCTTTTTTCTTTCTTGTGGATTTTACAACTGAGTATGTATTTACAGGCTTACAAACATATTTTCACCTTGCCAAGTTCTGTTGATATAGAAGAGCCAAAGGCTACACACTCTTGTAATGTCTGTATCTATTGGATGACCACTGTTATCAAAGCCTTCATTGTATATATTACCACACAGGTAAGTCTTTGAAATACTGTCTTCCTGATCATGCAGTTGACACATTGTTAGACACATTTTGTATTGACATTGGTGCAAGTACTTTTATGTATAAATCTATCTATGGACTCTGAACATTTTGATAAGACTATATTGGAGCTGCTTGATAACTCAGCTGAGAGAGAAGAAGTTCAACAGCTTCTCTAATAGTAGAATAGGTGAGTGTTTGATTTGGTGTGTACACAAGTAATGAACCATTTGATAGGCAAATTTTCCCCAGTGTTTGGAAAACACCCACTTGCCTTCTGAAAACAGTGGACTAGCAACTATTTGATGTAAGCATGCCACTCATAATACTCAGCCAAGCACTGCCACATCCAATCATTCTCAGGAGATTTTAGAGTAGTGGGAGGTGGTAGTTGATTCTCTAGTTTATTGTTACATGTCTTGCACAGTGGTCAATAGACATCTTTCTTTTCTATTGTTCGTGTGTAAGACTTGGAATTTGAGTAACAGACTATAGGTAAAGATGGTAGTGGGTTCATTGTAAAATTAATATGTGGCAGACCATATCTGACTGTCTGATAGACATAGGCCTATATGAAATTAGAGTATAGTAGATGGTCCCTGACTGTCTGATAGACATGAGCCTATATAAAATTATAGTATAGCAGATAATTTCTATTTGTCTGATAGACATGAGCCTATATGAAATTATAGTATAGTAGACAATCTCTGACTGTCTGGTAGACATAAGCCTGTATAAAATTATAGTATAGTAGGTAATCTCTATCCGTCTGATAGGCATAGTCTGTATAAAATTATAGTATAGTAGATAATCACTGACTGTCTGATAGACATAAGCCTGTATAAAATTATAGTATAGTGGATAATCTTTGTCTGTCTGATAGGTATGTGCCTGTATGAAATTATAGTATAGTAGATAATTACTAACTGTCTAATAGACATGGGCCTATATAAAATTATAGTATAGTAGACAATCTCTAACTCTCTAGTAAACATAGATATATATGAA
>JBBPTF010000565.1:0-13778 GCA_038094015.1 Phylloporus cf. gajari
ATTATTTTTCGGGTGCCTATACTATATTATCTAAAGTAGGTAACTTTTCAGACACTCAAAATATTAGATATTCAGTTCTACAAAAGTAGTTAGGATAATATAATATTATAAAATCTCAAAAAGGTGTTGCCTTATAGTCCACCCACTAAGTACCCATAGGTGTGGCCACTGACCACTCACCACAGTGGGCAGTACAGTGGCTAGTTCCCTAGTACCTAATTAAGTGCCAATGAGTTAGTACTAGGCATGCACCGGAATGGAGGAAAACTGGCCAATTTCAACGACAAGTCAAGTGCGGGGTTGTGAGAGACACTGAAAAATGAGGTAGGCCTGATTTTTGCGAGGACTCAGATGTTGAAGTGAGCACAGTCGAATGTCGAGCGGGGAATTACAACAGCAGATTGTTGAGAATGTCTTATCTTATCTAATCTTATCAGACATTCCATATCGGTCAGCTTATTTTCTTATCTTTAACGTCATCATGATTTCTCATTCATTACTCATCCTTATCATGATGACTGATACTTTATTACTCATGCTGACTGATACTGACACTGCTCATTTATTGCTATTGGCCAGTACTTATAGTACGATAAGCATCTTTAACGCTATTGGCTCAGATAAGAGCTTTTACTGCCATTGGCTGTTATTGTTCTATCTATTTAGAACTACTATACACACGTACAAACAAGCCTGTACTGTATATAAGGAGGAGCTCCCTCACGTACGCTCCTCTAACAGAATCTCCATCATCTGTTCTCGCTCTTACTTGGTGACTACACTAAGTACTATCGCTATCAAGCAACTCTTGACTACCGCCTGCGCTGCGCCTACCCTAGTGAGTTTCTCCCACTAGAGTTCATCCTGCGACTGTTTGGAGTCTTTGACTTCAAAAGGTTATGAGCCCTGCTCAGACAAGTGGAGCCCGTCTACTGCTAGCATTCCTTGATGCCTCCCGCCGTCTCGCGTGGCCAGCAATGGTGGTTGCTGGATATCTTATTTATGTATACGCTGATGACCCAGATCTATAATGGTCTGACAGCGGCTACCATGGTGGAGTTGATGGCTGGCTGTTTATTGTTCACCTTTCGAAATGGCTTTGCCGTTTTCCGGAGACGCTCCAAGGCTCTTATTATGATAGCACAATTAAACTCTGCTACTCATCAACATGAGCTTATGCTGACTGTGGCGTCTTCGATTTTAGCGCCACACTCAGTAAGTGAACGATCTACGCCATCTTCCGAGGAACAACCACCTTGAGACGCTCCATCTCCACCTCAAGAGGTGAGACAAGAATCCAACGAACCCTTTGTGCCAACCTCTCCTCACGAGAGAGAGACCCCACCTGTACCTTCAGGTAGACCCCCTCGGTATGAAACTCGTGCCAGACTAGTGAGACACACTCACATCATTCCACCAGGAGTACCCTTTGAAGTACACTGCCCTCGTTGTTTTGGTGCTATCGAACAAGGAGAGATCCACCGCCACGGTGAGACCGATGTTGTCAGATGCGGATCACATGATCTCATTGATCACCAACTGGCTCCATTCGATTTCTACAGAATCATTAGATCCAATACCGGTCCTTCCCTTAGAACCCCCTTGCCTCGTCCAACAGAACCGATCGCAGCTGCCCTCACTCAACCTCCTCGATATGCAGAACGGTTATCAGACCCCCTCATCGCTTCTAACCCAGAACCTCGAATCGATGCTGCTTACTCAACCCGCCTCGTCGTCGACACTCCCCAGCCTCTACCTGTCGCCACAGATTCAGAACGACCCATTCACGAGCCAGGCCTCACTTCCTCCTTGGCCTGGACCAGAGCTGCGCTACCAGTTCCTGGGGCTGTCGAGGATGCAGCTCCCAGTTCCGGCGAGACTGAGGAAGAACAGCTCGAGAGGGAGCAACGCCTCCTCAATACCAGACTTTTCAGCTGGCTCATCACGGCTGCCCAATTCGAACGAGAGAGGAGGGTCCGACAAGGAGAACAAGACCCCTTCCCAAGACACCCTACTGGATCTCCTGTACCCCCCCACCAGGTCTTCGTCCCCAGATCTCCAATCAATTTACATAGATCCTCCGCAGAACCCGCCAATCCTGGCGAGACCACCGTCACCACCAGTCCTTCTCATGGACCAGCAACGCCTCCCATACCCTTACCGGAACCAATACTTCCTGGGTCCCCCAGTCTCGGCGATTGAAGCACCGATTCCGATCTGACCAGCGGAGCACTTCCAGCTCCTGCGCCTCGCCACTCTGGGTGGAGCGCCTTTAGCCGCTACCCAAGAGGTCTCCACGGTTCAAATTCCCTCTGGCAAAATGTTAACAGAGGTGCGACCATGGGATATGGACTGCCTGTTGCGAGCGCATCTTTCGGTGGAACAGATTCCTCCCTTCATCCTAGCATTTCAAGAAGACGAGGATCTGAAATTCGCTCACTACCACGAGCTCCCACCGCTAGCCCCATTGACTCTACAGGGACTGGAAATGAGGGAGGTGGAAGTCGCGCCGAGGAAGCTGATGACATGGGAGATTCACCCCACCTATCCGAATCACCAAATGCAGATCCCAAGGGAGATGATTCCGAGATCCCCTCGGATGGTCTACCCTTTTCGAATCCAGACTTGTGAGTCTGGAGCGAGCCGTCCCATATGCGCTTTGAGCTACTGGGACAAGACCATAGGGCAAGCCTATGAGGGTGCTGGATGGGCGTTCCCCTCTGCATCTTACGAAGATCAGCAATCTTTTGTGGTAAAGGATCAAGGTTGGGAGATTTTCCGTAGAGATCTGTTTCCGCCCAGTTGGGCGAATATTTATTTCATGAAGTCCAAGAAGCCCAATGTCGTCTTCAACGAGGACTTGTGGCTGAACGAAGCCAATGGTGGGTGGTATCGCGGTGAAGCCGCAGAAGTGTACGGGATGAGAAAGGGAATGGACGTTCGGACGTGGAACAAGCTCTTTGATAAGGAGTGCCGGGAGGACCTGAGGCGGTCTAATCCTGAGATTTGGAAGAGACATAACGTGGTCAAGAAACTGATCATGGACTCTGTAGGAACGACCACTGAGGACGATGTCTACTCAGCCCTCGCTATCAAGTCAGGTAACCGAGGAAGAGCTGAGTACCTTTCCAGGGTTAATCGACTCGGAAAGAGAAGAGCTGCTGAACAAGGCGAAGCACAACGCCGAGTTCGCAGACGTACTTAGAATCTATGGTAGTATTCCTGTTCCATCTTCTTGGCCACTGGACTTTTCCCATACGTATTTTTATTCTAGCGATTACAAAGAACCTTTTGTCAATTTTGCAAGTTTAAATTGTTGGAACGATTCACCAACAATTCCCTTCGAAACCGTAGGAGACAGACAGTTGTCGTTTATAAAGGACAAAAGAGTTATTACGATACGGAACATTCATTTTTTCGAGCAGCTTAACTTTACTGTTCTAGAAAAGAAAAGCATGTTTTCCGATCCAATTCTTCATACCACTTCTTTGGAAAAGTCCAGTGCACTAACAAAACAAGATAGGAAGGAATACTGGAACTCCCTAAAGCCGAAAGGCTTCAATAAAAGGGAACGTAGAAGATTCAAGTACTGGAAAAAGAAAAGAGATATGGGTTCTCTCTTGCCACATCAGATACTGCTTCCGGAATCTGATGACGAGACCGGATTCTTGACACCAACGGAGATGGGTGCAGCCGATAAGTTCCAAACATCCTCTTTTAATCTTTATGATTTCCTGTTTGACGATCTGTTTGCTGAATATGGTCTGACAGATCTCATCCATTTCCTATAAATGGCTGCTCTTGCTATCACCGCGGATTTCAAACTTGACAACACTGTTGGAATTGTCAGTGTTTATCTTATCTTATCTGACATTCCATATCAGTCTTGATCAACGATCTTATCTTGATCATATGCATGGTCATCATGCTTACTATTCAGATATTCTATTATCCATGATGACTGTCACAGTATGACTCACTTGTCATACATTATGACTAATGGATCACCAATCCATGTCATGTGACTTAATATGCTGACTGATACTCCACTGCTCATGTTATGCCATTGGTTGATGCTTTATAGCTACCGCTCTTATCTTCTTATTGCTATTGGCTGTGATAAGAGCTTTATACGCTATTGGCTACTATTGTTCCACCTTTATGGAACTCCTGTATACACGTACAAACAGCATGTACTGTATATAAGGAGGAGCTCCTCATAGTCGCTCCTCTAACAGAACAATAACAGAATCATAACATTCCCCTCTTTCTCTGTTCATATCCAGTACTACAGGGTACTACCCTTATACTGAGATTATCCTAGACTACTGAGGTCACTCCCCTCTATCATCTTATAGGGTCACTCCCTCCAGTAGTTAGTCACCCACCTTTTGGCTATCTGTTACCTTTGGTTACCGCCCGTGACTTGTTACCTGGTGAGTATTCCCACCAGAGTTATGTGACTTTCTTCCTCTGCATATGAGTGTGCTATGAGCCCACACTCACCGCATGTTGCTACAATCGGAGTCGTCCTCCGATAGGTTATGAGCCCTGATATTGGGCCTAACCATTAGCATCCGGATTGTTGAGCTTTGCTCTGATCCAGACCGGACGATAATGGGCCTTCGTACCCTAGTCCAGATTAGTCACTTAACTTAGCTAATACTTGAGCCTGACGTCTACTAGTCCGTCACCTCACATAAGTATTTAGCTTTGGTACTGAAGATAGCGGATTGCTGGATCTAATCCACAATCAAAGTGCTACCAGTCTAAAGGACTGAGACACCGCTACTTAGTAGTGAGACGAGTAGAACACCTCCTTAAGGGAGAGAAAACGAAGCTCTTGGGTTAAACCCAAACTGTTCTTACTCAATGAGAGGCTGCTATAGCTTCGTTTAGCTGATCCGTTCAGAAACAAGCTAATACTGACGAAACCCTATGCCCTAACAGGCTCTTTCACAGTAAGTAGCAGCTTATCACTGCTCACACCTCGCATCCATCCCTAGCCTCTACAAGAGAGCTAGAGAACCTCCCAACCAGAGAGACCCACCTTACCCTCTGGTAAGAGACTAATGATTCACCTGAAGACGTTCTTTAATACGCCTTAGAGATCTAACCCCGACTTATAGTCGAGTCCAATACCCTTGATAACTCAAGGAGAACACTTTCCACCTACTGGTGAGACCTACCCTTGACTATTCAAGGAGACTATACTGACTATCATGTCAGTTTGTATCCCTTATCCAGTCACTCCATCCTAATGGACGCCTCCATCGCTTCCACCTCCTCTTCCTCCTCCTCCAACACTTCTAGACAGCGTTCCACCACCGCTCGCATGCATGCGCCTGTATCAAAGAAGTTACGCAAGAACCGCAACTACTCTGACGCATCTCGCCCAATCTCTAGGGCTGAGACACCTCACGGGAGAATCCCTACTCCTGCTGAGATGAACCAAGCTATGGTACCACCGGCTTGGTTGTTCAGGGAACCTCCTACCCTCAAACAATGTCATGAGGTACCGGCTGAGTCGTCCGAAAACAACTTGAGGGATCTCGCCATCCTTGGTGGGCTACGATACGAGGCAGCATACCAACCTGCCCTTGTTCGCTCCCTCACTGGACAGCAAGTCCAGATCATGCCATGGGAACATAGCTCCCTATGCCGAGTTTGAACACATCAAGAAGGACCTATCCTTCGCATCCCCTACATAGAGGATGATGGCATGCAATGCATTGCCAATTTCCACGACACCCCTGCTCTCCGTCAACTCCAGACGGAAGAAGTTAACGTTGAGGTCACTCCACGCCACTTGAAGAAATTCGAGCTAGCTCCAATGTTCCCACAGCACCAGATCAAGATTCCGCTCGAGGATGTCCTCAATTCCTCGTGGATGGTCTTCCCATTCCGCATTCAAACCTGCAAGACTAGCGGAGCTCATCCCATCTGCTCTCTCACATATTGGGATGAAACCATAGGTCAAGCCTATGAAGGCGCTGGATGGGCATTCCCCTCATCCACCTATGAGGACCATTGATCTTTCATGGTGCACGACCAGGGCTGGGAAATTTTCCGAAGAGATCTATTCCCTCCTTCTTGGGCCAATATTTATTTGGCAAAAAGTAAGTCGCCCAATGTAGTCTTTGATGATGGCGACTGGCTACCAGAAGCTGACGGAGGATGGTGCCGCGGTGAACCCGCTGAAGAGTACGGTAAGAGAGTAGGAATGGACGTCAGGAAGTTCAACAAACTTCTTGACAGAAAACTCAGGCTTGAGCTGAAGAACGCTCATCCTGAGATCTGGAGACAATCTAATCGTATCCAGAGACTGATCAATGAAGCAGTAGGTACTGACGCAGAGGATGATGTCTATTCCGCCCTCACTTCATCAGTAGGCACCGAAACCGGCGATCGCCGTGCTGAACTTCTCTCTAGAGCTGTACACCTAGGCAAGAGAAGAGCCACTGAAGAAGGTGAGCAGAATCACTGCAATAGACAGTGATTCTAGACTTTACAGTACCTTACTTCATTCTTTCCTATCCTCTTGGCCATTTACCATTTTCCTATGGACTTTTATTTAGAAGAATTTGTTTTAACTTGTAAAATTCTCTTATATTTGAAACATAAACCAAGAAATATATATTTCTTGAGACAAACTGCCAGGGATTTTATTCCTGAGACTATTACCAAAGACTCTGAGTCTTTGAGACCGAACCAACCAAGAGAATCAACATCTCTTGAGACCAACCAATCAAGAAATTGACATAAGATTATCTTGAGACTTTATGTTTCAAATTTATAAGTTCTTTCTTCTAAATTGGCCGTCCTAATGAGGATCAAAGACTAGAAAAAGGCTGCTTCATAGATTTTGGGATAATCCGCATTTCATTGCGAGATTTACCAGTCATTGACTGAGATTGGACTGACATCGGGTTTCAATAGTTTGCATGGTATTCCTGCAAAGTTCATTGCAGGATAATCATGGCAAACAATATGGGTCTTATAGTTTCCTTGCTCTCCTGCATCACTAATGCTAGAGACCATTGAAACAATTTGAGTCATTTATTAGATTCAATGATTTTGATCACAAATATGGACCAAAATCATTTAATCAAACGGATGTAGAATCCTTTAAAATTTGGTGAAACTCCATTAATGATGAATTTGTTTGCTGAACATTTTACTTTATAGATCACATCCAATGGCTGCTATAACAGTTCCCATTGACCTTGGAAGAAATCAACTTACCACAGTAGGTGTTCCCCTTCTAGTTGGTACTTCCAACTATTCCCTATGGAGCTCGAAGCTTCGTTTTGTTCTTAAATCACTCTCTACATGGAGTTTGATTGATGGAACAAACACTTGGATAAACGTCTCTGACAGAGACAAAATCAAGTGGATAGTTATGGATTATCAAGTGCAAGATTTGATTCTTGACACTATCCATAAATCATACCATTGCTTTGCAAAATATGTCTATAATGATCGCGCTGTTAGACCCTCAAATGTGAAAGCACTTTGGGAGAAACTTGGTCAACTTTTTAAACCAAGTTTATACAGACTTCATTGTCTGTTTGAACAGTCAACTCGGATTATAATTAATCCAGAGACAGCTCTTCAAGACATTGGACATATTATTTCCTTATTCAACCATAGTGGTTTTCAATTTTCTGAAGCATTCATTGCCATGTTTCTGTTGAAATGTTGTCCAGCAGAAATGCATCATTTCTGCAATCGAGTGATTGCTAACACTCAACCTTCCAATGTGAGAGTGATTCATATATCCTCTATGATTTTGGCAGAGACTTCCAATATTCTATTGAGACGTTTCATTACTGCCTGCTTAAATGCAGAGATAACAGTGGCTAATGCTCAATCCAGGCTTCAGGTTCTTCCCAGAACCAACCTTTAGGGAGAAAAAACCCAAAAGAGACCAACTTCCATTCAGGAAGATAAAGAAAAGAAGCGATCTGGATACAGATTCAGAAAATTCAGAAAAGCAAAGGATAAGACAAAAGCCTTATTTACAATGGTAATATCTCAAGGTTCCCATTTATCTAACGATAATGGAGACAATTCTTTAATAACCTTGAACGAAGCTACCACCATAGTTGGCGAGAAAGACAATTTATTCCCAATTGTCGCTCCAAAACCAGTTGACTTCGTCACTGAGACTGATTCTTCTAACATCAGTTTTTATATATGGGAAGAAGGAACTATAAACACACCTATTAGTGTGGTTGAAGAATTTTGTCCTTCTACTCCTTCCTTTCTTTTTGACCCAACTTGGCTAGAGTTGGAGAATGACCTTCTTAGTTTCCAATTGAAATCAATTGAGAACCGATTGCAAGTTTTGGCAATCAAGATCAACCTGAATTCTCAATTCAGAGACTACCAGACCTTTGAATCTGAGAATAATTAAGAAGAGAGAAAGGAAAGGGACCAAAATTTTATTTCTCCTTTAAACGGTCAATCTACTTACCATCTTTTCTATTCTATTTTTTGGATTAGAAATTAATATTTATTAGATGAAACTTGGAACTCTCGTGTTTGCTTGTACCTATCCTTCCTCTATCATACGATGAGTGCATCACAGTAGTTCTGTGGTGTACACCTCGAATGAAAGAGAGGTTTTATACCTTTCTGCTTTAAGAAAGAAATTTTAACCATTCATTTAATTGAATGAAAGTACAAGGATAGAGAATGAGAAACTAACCCTTCTGATTCAGAAGAGACAAATAACATAGGCAGACCATCAAATCTATTTGGATGATTGATCATAAGTAAGCAATACAATAATCATTACCTCTTTAACCAAGAGAGACACTATAGTATGTGAGAATGCTCAAACGATTCATTCTTACATACTGGAGTATCTGCTTATGCAGAATAGAAGGCTAATTCACCCTTCTAACTCACCATTGATTTCTAGTTGATTAAATAACTACCATTTCCCAATGGTACATCAACTTAAGATTTCAGGATTTTAGATGTACACACCCTCACATCAACACTCCTTTTTTTTTCTTTCTGGCACTTTATTACTAAGATTAATTTCTTAAAAACACTAGGATTAAATTCCTAAGACCACTAGATCCAGTATCTGGAACATTAAAGGTCGTGGCTTGAACTAGGCTTTGCCTCTTCTGCCACTTGACCCTCCATTGGCTCTATGCTGCAGCTGGTCCTCTGATCCCTTCAGTATATCCAATGAGTAGACGAGATTTTTCGTCAGCTGTTGTCACAAAACCGCAATACCCTGAAAAAGTGGGTAAAGCTCTAGTAGGACATACTGACTTAGAATTTCTTGCCTTTAGTATGGCATTGACAAGTCTTGTCAGCATTGACGGTGTACATCTCTGTACACATCCTGGGCAACCTTCCCAGACCTACCCTCTGCCACCCATCATCCAGGGTGATGGAGATATCTTCTATCCACCGGCAGAGAGGATATCCAGACATCCTAATAAGATGTCTTGACAAGGTCTATATTTGTACTTGCATTCACGTCGTTTGGGATCAATTCCCATCACTTACACACCCTCACAACCCTGTAATGGTGTTGTTGACGAGACGACGGTGACACTCGTCATCCTTACTGCCCAGCAAAAGCAGTCTTTATAGGAATGACAGAACAATCACAAGTATACCCCTTTTGGGTTTCGAAGCTGAGCGCACTGTTCTCGCTCACTGGCTCCGTGCTGCTCCCCCAAAATCTGCCAGATGACAGGTCAAAGCACACGAGACATCATTCTTCACAGCTGGTACTTAAATAGGTTCAAACTCTTCCTTCTTGCATGGCAGTTTGGCTCGTCCTTTTGCTGGTCATTAGGACTTCCACTGGTGCTTCTCATCTTTCCTTGTTTGGAATGAGGAGGAACTGAATGGCTTGAGTTCAACTCACCATTATGACATTCCTCACAACTCATTTTGCCAACCACCAGCAACAACACTGAGACCACCATTCCATTCAAAAAGCACTTCCAATCCATGATTGAGACTTCTTATTCTGTCAAGGGTAGCTCCCATTATTGACAAGACAACCATGCATTGAAACAGAGTAAGCAATCTACCAGATCTGCTATGTCACTATTTGCCCCTTAATCAGCCTGTCGGTCTGATACCTGATCAAGGATTGGCCTGCTGGTCATCACAGATAGAATATCTGAGACACTTCGAATTTGTTCTTAGTTGGCTATAGTGATACCTTCTAGTCCAAGTTCTTATGTCATATAGGCCAGACGTATCGTCTCCCAACATGACAGAACGTAAGGACACATTGGAACAGACCCATTAGAGAAAGGTTCTTCACCCAGAGAAGTCAAGCTGTTAACACTTTCTCCCATACAGTTCCAGAAGTCAAAAATAAACCTACCACTATTCCCCTATGACTATTCTGAGCCAGGAACTCAGAATAAGTACTCTTCTTATCGACTGCTGTCACTCCAGGTTTCTTTCAAACCTGATGATCCTTTAACCTCCTTGGAGTGAAAAGGAGAGACACCTCCCTAGTCAGGAGAGAATGCTCCATCATTTCCATTAAGGAAGCGCAAAGCTAAGTCTTTAAATCCTGATTTATTTCAGACAGACATTCCTCATAAAAATGAGAGAGCAATCATCATATTGGCCTACGACATGTTATAAGTCCAGTATAGGTAATCCTCATCAAATGGTTTGTATGAGAACCGCCCTTGTATTGCACTTGGGAGATAATCATATTCATCTGTAAATCCATGACATTAAGGATCAACTTCTAGTCTTGTCAGAATTCAGGAGGAGTAATAACTCCATAAAAAACATTGCTAATTCCTCATTCACACAGTTCGATCCAGTTCTTAATTGATCTGAGACATGCTTATCATGTTTATCGAAACAAAGTGATAAAAAATGGAAATAGACTTTTCATTTACAGGATCATAGTCGAGCTACAAGAAGATTCCAGTCAAAAGAAACCAATTCATACTCACTGGTTTCTGGAATAGCTCCTTGACTTCCAACGAAGTCAGACTTTCAATAAAGTCCCTCGTCACCACTCTCCAAGAAAGAAGAATAGGAAGCTACAGATAGCAATACTGTCTTCCTAATGACAAAGAAAAGGAAAGTGCTCAACAGCACTTTGGTCAGGAATAAACAAGGTTTATTCGGGTTTAAAGAGTCCATGGCAACTACATCGCCATCTTATCCAAATGCAGCTTGGAAACCTGCATTGACTCTTTTGTAGCATGGGGATGCTACACGAAGTTTTAAGCTGGCCTTCAGAGCAAAACAGCTTACTTTTATTATTTTTTCTTTTTCTTTCTTCTCTGATTTTAATG
Source organism: Phylloporus cf. gajari (assembly GCA_038094015.1). NCBI lineage: Eukaryota > Fungi > Basidiomycota > Agaricomycetes > Boletales > Boletaceae > Phylloporus > Phylloporus cf. gajari. The sequence continues at coordinate 11,313 of JBBPTF010000565.1, forward strand.
ACTACCTGACCTTTGTCATTCAAGAATTTTTATTCTTGGTAGCATTATTTGTTCCTTCTCGAGAAGAAAAGGTAGTCCTATTTGGCCTCGATTTAACTGCCAAATATTTCACTCAACCCAGGCGAGTTTCGTTTCGCCTTAAAATATTGCTAACAATATTTTCTGAGCATGAGCACTCATACTTCCTCCACCATGAACTGTTGTTCATAAGATCTAAAATCACAGAATGATTCACAGGAACTAACCATGATTTAGTTCATGAGATTACTTCCTTGTTTAACAAGAGAATAAAGGATAATTCCTATTCCTATTGAACTCAATAGAGACCATCCATTATGGATAAATGTCTACAGTTCAGAAATGAGCTGATGATCATTAATCTGCTTTAATATTTCCACATCACATATCATGACCTCAAAATCATGATGGAAATATAACCAGTTCTTGCTTCTTCAAAAGACAAAGACTAAATTCATTTTTCGGAATAACAATTCCGGACAAAGCAATGCAGATGTTCCATTCCTGCAAAATATATATATTGCTTTATCAGACACTCATCATTGAGCAACAAGGCAAATAAATAAATGATCTTCAGCACATTGGTCGGACGTACCGTCTCCCATAACTGCTGTAAAAGTTCATAACCTTGTTCTGATACAAGAATGATAAACTGGTAATAAAAGCACCTTTTAGATGATCTACTTGATAATGTCCAAGCTAATGCTTCCCTCACAAGAGAGACTATCAACATCAACAAAGCATCATGCTTTTGGGAATCAAGTTCTAGACATCAACAGGATATATCAAATTATCCTTTACACTGTTCCTAATATTCACAGTGAGGAGGAGTGTTGGAATTGTCAGTGTTTATCTTATCTTATCTGACATTCCATATCAGTCTTGATCAACGATCTTATCTTGATCATATGCATAGTCATCATGCTTACTATTCAGATATTCTATTATCCATGATGACTGTCACAGTATGACTCGCTTGTCATACATTATGACTAATAGATCACCAATCCATGTCATGTGACTTAATATGCTGACTGATACTCCACTGCTCATGTTATGCCATTGGTTGATGCTTTATAGCTACCGCTCTTATCTTCTTATTGCTATTAGCTGTGATAAGAGTTTTATACGCTATTGGCTACTATTGTTCCACCTTTATGGAACTCCTGTATACACGTACAAACAGCATGTACTGTATATAAGAAGGAGCTCCTCATAGTCGCTCCTCTAACAGAACAATAACAGAATCATAACATTCCCCTCTTTCTCTGTTCATGTCCAGTACTACAGGGTACTACTCTTATACTGAGATTATCCTAGACTACTGAGGTCACTCCCCTCTATCATCTTATAGGGTCACTCCCTCCAGTAGTTAGTCACCCACCTTTTGGCTATCTGTTACCTTTGGTTACCGCCCGTGACTTGTTACCTGGTGAGTATTCCCACCAGAGTTATGTGACTTTCTTCCTCTGCATATGAGTGTGCTATGAGCCCACACTCACTGCATGTTGCTACAATCGGAGTCGTCCTCCGATAAACACAATCCTCGCTCGAATCCCTGTTCTCAAAGGTCCATCAAATTACCCTATATGGAGTGTGCGTCTTCAATCCGTTCTTCAGTCCCTTTCTGTCTGGAGCTGGGTTGATGGCACAATCACCTGGGTTGGAACAGCTAATGCTGATCAACCTAAGTGGGAAGCCATCAACAAAAGAGTTTGCGGCATTATTGCCAATACTCTTAGTGATGCCTTTGTGCATCACGTCAGCTACGATTATGCAGACCCCGCCGTTAAAGCCTCCACATCTAAGTTATTGTGGGAAAAGATGAGAAATCTTTTCTCAAATGTGGGCTTGGCCGGACAGTTTCACCTGTTCCATCAGGCCAACCGGGTTAACATCAACCCAAGAATGGCGAGTGAGGACATAAATCGCCTCACTTATTTGTTCGATCAAATCCTGAGCGCAGGATTGATCCTTCCTGAATCGTTTAAAGCCATGTTTATGCTTGAACGACTGCCATCAGAAATGTATAATTTCTGTTCGACGGTGGCTATGACCACTGATCAGGCAAACTTCACGGTCAATAACATAACGACCAAGATTTTGGCAGAAGTCTCGATGATGTCATCGAGACACAGATTCAAGCCCCACGTTCATAATGTGGAGACAAACGTGGCTTCAACGTCACAGAACCCCAATCAGGTAAGTCATCAGGAAATTTTTAATGAAAAGGTAATCCCATATATACCTTTATCAACTATGTATAGCCCTGTAACATACATCAGAATGATACACACTCTGATAAGGCCATATATGCTCACGCAGCATTTATAGTGTAGATCATATGTATCATCTTTATTGGATTGATAAGAGAGGTCTATCTACCAACAGTTTATCATATGTATCTTCCATATCATTTGTATCTGACTGATTGAGATGGTGTTTATG
>JBBPTF010000566.1:0-13750 GCA_038094015.1 Phylloporus cf. gajari
CGGTGGGCATAGTAACACTGAATCCCTGGATAGGTCGATGGCCTCATCAACGTCGCTAAATTTCCCCAGTTGAGCGTAGCGAATGCGCAGGATATACGCAAGGGCGTCCGAATACAAATAATGACCTAGGCCAGGCGGGTAAAGTGCCAGTGCAGCTCGAGATAAGTCAACAGCCTCATGAAGGTCATTAATCTGCCCTGATCTCTGCATATACAAATCAGTGAGATAAGATGCGAGGTCGCCTGAAACTACGAAACGATCTGGGTGCCCAGGCGGACAGAGTGCCAGTGCCTCCCGAGATATGGCAATGGCCTCATCAAGGTCATTAGTTATCCTTAGCTGACGGTATCGAGTGCAGAGGGACCTCGCGAGACCGATCAAAGCTGCGAGACGATGTAGGTCCCCAGGCGGGCAGAGTTCTAGTGCACCTCGGGATAAGTCAATGGCCTCGTAAAGGTCACTAACTCTCCCAGAACGACGGTAGCAAGCTGAGAGATGGACTGAGAAGCTGTTCAAAGAAAAATACTGACTCGGGTGTTCTGGTAGTGGCAGTGCACTTTGAGAGCCAGCACCAACGTCAATAATAAATTTCACCAGGTGAGCGTAGGAGGTAGACAGAATAGCTGCGACGTTGTTCAATGACACGGAGCGACCCGGGTGCCCTGGTGGGCAAAGTGCCAGTGCACCTCGAGATAGGTCAACGGCCTCTAGAATGTCACCAGTTTGCCTGAGTTGCTTGTACCGAACGTGGAGATAAGATGAGAGGTCGCCCAAAAACATGGAACGGTCCGGATGCCCAGTGGGCAGAGTGCTAGTGCACTTCGGGACATGGCAACGGCTTCATCTAGGTCGCGAATTTCTCCCAGCCGACCGTACCGAGCATATAGATGAACAGCGAGGACGTGCAAAGATGCGGAACGATACGGGTGGCCCAGTGGGTGAAGTTCCACTGCACATCGTAATAGGTCAATGGTTTCAGCGAGGTCGTCGATTGACCCCAGCCGCTTGTACCGCGCGGATAGATTAAATGCGAGATTGCTCAAAAGCAGGGAACGGCGGGGGTGTCCCGGAGGGCGAAGCGCCAGAGCGGCTCGAGTTAGATCAATGGCCTCATGAAGGTCACTAATTTCCCCCGGCCCTTGGATGTACCGAATGGAGAGATGCGCAGCGAGGTCATTCAATGATCCGGGTGCCCAGGTGGATGGAGTGCCAATGCACCTCGGGTCAGGTCGATGGCCTCCTCAATATCGCTAGCTCCCCTCAGCTTGGTGAACCGTTTACAGAGATAGTTGGAGAGGTCGCTCAAAGAAGTCGAATAGTCTGGGTGGCCCTGGGGGTAAAGTGCCAGGCTCTCCCGGTAGAAGACAATGGCTTCGTTCAATTCATCTATTTGTCCGAGTTGGTCATAACAATGGCCGACGTGGTCTGCAAGCTGGCTTAGAGCGGTGGGCCTCTCTGGTTGGGTGGGCCCGCAGAGGTCAAGCACCTGGTGATCGAGGGCAATCGCCTCTTCAATATGACCAATCTCGTTGCTCTGCAGAAATCTTTCTGCAAGTGATTTTGCTCGTAAAAGTAGCTGTTCGACTGAAAAGCACTTCACCACGATGTTCTACTACAGACGAAAGGAAACACGTACCCTCTGGATCCATCTCGAGAGACGACAAGGCTCGATGCACAGCTCGTCCTGTGGCCACATCTCGTAGTTGCGACCATATTAGCCCCATAGTGCATGAACTGCAGTGCATTGATTGATCTGGAGATGCACATCTCATGCCCATCATCACCATGATCGTGCCTCGCAGATCACCAAGCCTGTGTACCAGACCGGCTAGTCTGCTGATGACAAGAGCGCATGTCGAATGAGACGCGACACGATACCTCTTCAAACGCGATCCCCTTGGCCCCTAAGGCGAACAAGCGCACATAGAATAAGCCGACAGTCTGGCACATCCCAAACAGATGACTATGGCCAGGGGACAGATGATCAGATCCCATCATTTACTGAGCCGTCTTACGAGAGGATAGAGAGAGGGGGAAGGGGACCAGGCAATGATGTGTGGCGAGAAAAGGAGAATGTCAAGTTCTACAACCAATCAAGCGTGGTGACTCAGCGGGTGTCTTGCGAGAATAGTGAACACCACCCAGTAGTAGCACTGCTGAGTGCGATTAGTTTAGGCCAGGAATAGAGCGGGAAGGCTCACCAAGGTAAGGGTCTCGTGTTGTCCTGACGATAAACGCCTGTAGGATCGCAAATGGATGATGCCACCCCAACCGCCCCATTGCACCAAAACAGGGCCAGACATTGCAAACAACCAACAAATATGGGGGATGAAAAGGTAAATGAGAGAAGGGCGCATAGTGAGGGCACAAATGGCTTTATCGAACGTGCGGAGTGACTAGATGTCTGAGTATGTGAGACGAAATATTGTCGTATATGTATGTCGTAACCAGACCCTGCAGTGATCATGTGCAGACAAGATACAGTGCCAAACTCGGAACTTGAACCAGGTTTCGATCCTCATGCTTGGCTACTCTTTGACAGTGACTAAGGCGTTGTCTTTGGGCACCCTGGTCAGCTGACTACAGCCCGAACAAATGACTCAAGAAAATCCTTGAGGGCACGTCAAATACTGACAGAACGAGAGTCGCGACACGTACCCAGTGATAATTAGCGCTCTATAAACACCAAAATTGATCTGCAAAAGATTGTGCCTGAAAGAGAGCCGGCGCACAGACCGGCGGTGTAGCGTTCGATCATATAGACTACACCTCAACCGTGAATAGTGACCACCGACTCCTTAGTCGATCAACTTGTCTAATAGCTTTGATGCGAGCCGAGTTCCTTGGCGTGAGTGACACCAGGATGTTCTACAAGACTATTAGTTCAAGTTTGTTTGAGGAGATAGCAGGTTAGACCTACCCCATGGAAAGTAACGAGACGGTGATGGACCGACACGAGCTGGAGAGATACAACTGGCCAGTGGAGTCGGCCTGATCAAATCGGCACATGAAATCTGGTTTTACAAGGCCGCTGGAGGCCAATTCGAGGGCCAAAGGACACTAAAGCCATACGGTGACGACACCCATTATATCCGAACGCCCAAGACATCCGGCTATCATCCTACCCTTGAAGTCGAAAGGCTGACTATCAGTCGCTGAGTTTTTTGTCCAGATGAAACCTGGTACACTCACCAAACCCAATAAGGGATACCCCCGTTATAACGCAGCCAGAGGAGCCAGCGAATCTGACAAGAGCGGTCAGACGTTCCTTCCTCGCGTTGCAGTTGAATATAATCACTTGGGAATTGGTTCTTGGAGTCCACCGTGTGATCAGCTGATAGTCCGATAGTCGCATGTGGGGATATGACGGCCCTTGCCTGGAATGAAACGTGAAGCGACAACTGAAAAATACACTGGACGCCGCACCATAGCCGAGCGCTGACCCGTACTTGGTACGGGCCAAGGAAGGCGGCGAGGTTCGCGCAGCCAATCGTCTTGGCCCAGGTTTAGACAAGAAGGTAGATGTAGTTGAAGGTGGCAAGGACCGGGTGGCATGTATACAAGAGTTACATTAGCCTATTGTGACAGTACGAAAGAATAACTTAGGATGCCCCATGGGCGCATATACTTCTCTTTGTTCTTCGTGCATCGCACAGTCCATCCTTCAGGCACCTGGTGTATGTGAACTCGGAAGAAACACATATGAATTTCATTGGCCAACGCTCTCAAGTACGCATGCTGTCCGCCCACTCTTCGACGTCCCACCATGAAAGGCGGTTCTTTGCTTGTCACCCTCACTCTCCTGGTCCAGCGTTTCGTCATCAGCATGTTGTGACGAGTTCAACGTTCAACACTTGCCCCATCTTTCATCATCTGATCGAGGGAATTGATGATCATTAATGCTACGCACAAATTTTTTGGATAAATGGTGACATCCGACAAGGTCAAAAAGTGGTCAGCAGAGATGGTGTAGTAAAGCGTGGGCAAAGAGAGGGACCAGTGGAGAGCGAAGACTCGACAAGAGGCCGTAATTCGTGTTTGAGGACTCTGTGTCCGCCAAAGGGCTGTCATGTAAAAGCGGGTTGAAAGAGTCGGTAGCACAAGTAGAATGTTAGGGACACAGACGCAGAACGCGCCATAATTCGGTCCTGCTCAGGATGATGACTAGTCTACTTAGAGCTCATTGCGGTTTGCCGATCTCCGGCGGGGCCCGGGCTGCCAACGAGCCGTGCACGCGTAAGTACTGTGAGAAACCAGACTTCATCTCGTCTACCACTAACCGTCTCGCATAGTCAACTCACACAACTTACTTTTTCGACGAACAACGCTCGCACAGCACCTACCCTATTGGGATGCGGCTCTCTTAGCATTCTAACATTTGTGAGGTGCATCGTAGTCGTCCTGGGGTGCGCGATCGGTCTACTAGTTATCGCCTCACAGGAATTGTCACAGGGTGTGAGAGCGATTGGCCCAGGGACCATAGGGCCTGACAGGACGATGATATCCAGGAAGCTCTAGCGGATGATCATGTGGATGGTGCGCACGGTTCCTGTGACTGTCAAATTGACTGTTCCCTGCAGTTTCATTCTAGAGCTGTACGGAGCATACACAAAACTCAGTACTTGGCATTTTCCAAAGGATCACACTGTACTACGCGAATCCCACAACACGCTTGACCTGCACGCTCACATCTTGAGCTCGCTGGTCCACTCGTCAAACACACGGGAGACGCATTGGTGAGTGCTTTTCTTTGCGTCTCACTTGCCACTCGGTGGTTACACCATATCCATCCCCATCAATCCCACTTTCGGTGTTGATGAACAGATCCTTAGGTTCCGACCCACCCTCCTCTCAGCGCAGAACCACCTTGAGGAGTCTATGTGACGTCATACAGACTCATACCACAGACATGGCGTGTTCGAAATGGAAGCAGTAGGACATGGTCAAGCAGAGCGATATTCCAAGGGTGCATGTGGGCAGGTTGATATGATCTGGGGTTGGTGACGGCGGCCCAGGGGACAAAATCCAGTCCGTCCCACAGGTGGTTGGTAGGCACAGGTGTGTACCCAATTGATGTATCCAACACAGGCTTGTCTCACCTGATCTTTTATGCAATACTGGGCTTTGGGTACTGTCATCCAGATTTGGTGAGCAATGTCGATTGCTGTCTGGGAGGGTATCCGATGCCAAACACATGAACAGCATCGGCCAGAGACCGACCTTCTCAGTGGACATACAGTGATGCACACACAGGACGCGCGGCCGAATCAAATGCGCAGATAGATGCCAAGCTTGCGATAGTGGATGTCTACCGGAGTTGTTATCGGACATGCGGAGAAGTAGTATTACAGGCCAACATGACACTGCGCGTGTTTATGTTTGCGATGAATGGGTAGAACTGGATTTCTGGAGACTTTTTGCTTTGAGTGAGCGGAGTGGGCATGCGTCGGAGTTTCATTTGGGAGCCGTGTGAGCATTGGTGCAACGCCGCAAACACGAGCGAACAACAATTGAAACGCTTACCTCCCAGCTTCACTCAGCTCTCACTCACGCCATGGAGATCGAAGATCTCAAGGAGAAATTTGGACAGTTCAGAATTCTTGTTATTGGTCGGGCGAACGCGGGGAAAACAACCATTCTCAAGAAAATCTGTGACTCTACGGACGACCCAGAGATCTACGATGGCAAAGGAAGAAAAGTTTGATTCTATCCGGTTTCAATCTCACTAAGTACTGATGGCTTGTGATCAGGTTGATCGTACACAGATCCAGGAATCTACAGAGGTGGGTGTAAGTTGTCACCGCTCATCCCATTTCGGCTAAATGTGTCTTAAGCGCGGACTACACAACATTGAAAACGAGATGGTGTTCCAAAGTAACCCAGGCTTTGTTTTTCATGACTCACGGGGATTCGAGGCTGGCAGCATCAAGGAATTCGAGCTGATGAAGGCCTTCGTCACTGAACGAGCAAAGACCACTTTCCTCAAGAAACGGATTCATGCTATATGGTAAAGTGACTTAATTGTTCTAACATTGAATGGAAGATAATACCTTGCTGAATAGGTATTGCATCCCAATGGACCAGTACCATCATGCAGTATTGAGTGCAGAGGAAAAGTTTTTTGATGAGTGTGATACAGGAAATGGTAAAGTTGTACCACTACTTGTTCACATCCCAATCACTGTTAAATTGCAGTGCCTGTTGTGGTTGTGTTCACAAAGTGTGATGCACTGCTTGCCACAGCTTTTGGGAAACTCAAAGTAGATGAGAAGAAATTACCTATGAATGAGCAATTCATGAGAGTCAAGGAATATGCAAAGGAGATGGTGAGAGATAGCACTGCATGGAAAAGGTTGAGAACAAGACAGTATCCTCCAAGGGATCATGTGGAATTGGAAAGTGAGTTTGATATTGTTGGTTGTGACTTGGTTCATTCACTTTTATGTAGACATGCACCAACCTGAAGGTGGATGTCAGGTCCTATTAGAGAAAACTATAGAGGCCTTGAATGAAGAAGGAATGCAAATGTTATTTGTCACTACCCAGCAGTCCAATATACTACTTTGCATTAGATATTTTGTGGAAAGGTGAGTGAAGGCAATTGTATAGATAGTCAGTAGATACTAATGATCAAATGTGGTTCTTTCATAGGGCACTACTGCCATTCATTGCTAAGAAACAGAAGACCATGTCAACATTCAGCAGAAAAGAGAAAGATAACTTGTTTTCTACTGCAGTAGCATTGTTTCCACACACTAAGGTCAGTAGCTGTGTGATCACTTCTTATACAATAGAATATTACATCCTACTTTTCAATCTAATCATGATTGTCATAGGTAAATGGGGTGCTTGTTGTAGAAATATTGATCTGTCCATTTGTTCTGATCTGCTGTCCTCTCATTTGTAGCAAGTATGTGGTCAGATTGTGATTGGAGAGTTGAGAATACTGCTGATCTCCACTTGTCTGTGCCACCCTATTTCTCTCTCATTCATAGTTTGTAAGTGATCTGACTGTCATTGGAGAACCAAGGATGGTACTAATCCCTGCCTTCCTGTTCTATCTTGTTGCCCTCACATTCATAGCTTGTGAGTGGTTTTATTGTCATTAGAGAATTGAGAATGGTAGTGATATCTGTCTCTCTGTTTCACCCTGTTTCTCTCCCATTCATAGCAAGTAAGTGGTCTGATTGTCATTGGGGAATTGAGAATGGTGCTGATCTCTGCCTGTCTGTTCTATACTATTACTCTCATTCATAGGAAGTAAGTGGTTTGATTCAATGTCTTTAGAGAAGTGAAAATGGTGCTAATCTCTGCCTGTCTATTCCACACTGTTACTCTCTTTTTTGTAGAAAGTAAGTGGTCTGTTTATCATTGAGGATTTAAGAATGAAGCTAATCCCTACTTGGGTGTTCTATCCTGTTGCTCTCTTATTCATAGAAAGTAAGTAGGCTAATTGTTATTGGGAAATTAAGAATGGTGCTAATCCTTACCTGTATTCTATCCTGTTACTCTCACTTTCATAGCTTGTAAGTGGTCCAATTATCTTTTGGAATTGAGAATGGTACTGATCTCTATCTGTCTGTTCTATTGTGTTTTTCACTCATTCATAGCAAGTAAGTGGTCTAACAGAATTGTAAATGATGCTGCTCACTGCTTGTATTTCCTACCCTGTTGCTCCCTCATTCATAGCAAGTAAGTGGTCTGATTATTATTAGAGAATTGAGAATGGTGCTGATCACTGTCTGTATATTTTATCTTTTTTTTTTCACTCACAGAAAGTAAGTGGTCTGATTGTCATGAAGGAACTGAGAATGGTGCTAATCTCTGTCTATCTGTTCTATCCTGTTGTGCTTTCATTCACAGCAAGTAAGTGGTTTAATAATTGAGAATAATGCTGATTTCTGACTATCTGTTCTATACTGTTGCTCTTTCATTCATAGCAAGTAAGTAGTCTGTTTGTCATTAAATAATTAAAAATAGTGCTGATCTCCACCTGTCTGTATTACCATGTTGTTCTCATTCATAGCAAGTAAGTGGTCTGATTGTCACTTGGCAATTGAGAATGGTGGTGATTTCTGCTTGTTTGCTCCACCCTACCACTCTTATATTTTAGGAAGTAAGTGACCTGATTGTCATTGGGAAATTGGAAATACTGTTGATATCTGCCTGTCTGTTCCATCCTGTTGTTCTCTCATTTATAGCTTGTAAGTAGCCTGATTGTCTTTAAAGATTTGAGAATGGTATTGATCTCTGCTCATATGTTATATTCTGTTACTCTCTCATTTATAGCAAGTAGGTAGTTTGACTGTCATTGGAGAATTGTGAATGATGCTGATCACTGCTTGTCTTTCTCATCCTGTTGCTCCCTCATTCATAGCAGGTAAGTGGTCTGATTATTATTGGGGAATTGAGAATGATGCTAATGACTGCCTTGTATGTTCTACTCTGTTACTCTTTCTTTCATAGAAAGTCAGCTGTTTTATTATTATGAGAGAATTGAAAATGGTTCTAATATCTGTCTATCTGTTCTATCTTGATCCTGTTGTGCTTTTGGTCCACAGAAAGTAAGTGGTCTGATTGTTGTTAGGGAGTTGAGAATAGTGCTGACCTTTGCCTGTCTACTCTTCCCTGTTGTTCATTCATTTATAGCAAGTAAGTGGTTTGATTGACATTGGAAAATTGAGAATGGTGCTAATCCTCTGTTTCTTTCTCCTACACAGAGAGTAAGTGGTCTGATTGTCATCAGGAAATTGAGAATAATGCTGCTTTCTGCTCTACTCACTGCTCTCTCATTCATAGCAAGTAAATGGTCTAATTGTCATTGTGAAATTGAGGATGGTGTTGATTTCTGTCTGTCTGCTTAACTATATTACTCTTTTATTCATAGGAAGCAAGTGATCTGATTGTTATTGAGGAATTGAGATAGTGCTGATTTTTACCATCTGTTCTTCCCTGTCATTGTTTCATTCACAGGAAGTAAGTGGTCTGATTGTCATTGAGGAATTGAGAATTGTACTGATTCCTACCTGTCTTTTCTATCTTGTTACCTTCTTGTTCATAGAAAGTAAGTGATCTGATTGTTATTGGGGGATTGAGAATTATACTGAGCTCTACTTGTCTATTTCACCCTGTTATTATTTTATTCATAGTTTGTGAGTGGCCTGATTGTTGTTGAAGAATGAAGAATGGAGCTGATTCCTGTCTTTCTGTTCCACCCTGTTACTCTTTCATTCATAGCATGTAAGTAGCCTGATTGTTATTAAAAATTGAGAATGGTACTAGTGTTCTTCCTGTCTGTTCCAACCTGTTGCTTCTTCATCTGAAGGAAGTAAGTGGTCTAATTGCCATTGTAGAATTGAGAATGTGCTGATATTTTCCTGCCTGCTCCACCCTGTTATTCTCTCATTAATAGGAAGTCAGTGGTCTGATTGTCATTGAAGAATTGAGCATGGTACTGATCTCTACCCATTCATTTCTCCTTTTGCTCTCCTGTTCATAGTTTGTATGTGATCTGATAGTCATTAGGGAATGGAGAAGGATGATGATATCTGCCTATCTGTTCTATCCTGCTTCTCTCTCATTTATAGCGAGTAAGTAGTCTAATTGTCACTAAGAAATTGAGAATGGTACTAATGTCCTTCCTGTCCATTCCAACTCATTGCTCTTTCATTTAAAGGAAGTAAGTGATCTGATTGCCATTGGAGAGTTGAGAATGGTACTGATATTCTCTTGCCTATCCCACCCTGTTGTTCTCTCATTAATAGGGAGTCAGTGGTCTGATTGTCATTGATTAAGAATGGTGCTGATCACTGCATATCTGTTCTACACTGTTGTTCTCTCATTTATAGCTTGTAAGTTGTCTGACTATCATTGGAGAATTGGGAATGGAGTTAATCACTGCCTGCCTGTTCTTTTCTGTTTCTCTCACATTGATAGGAAGTAAGTGCTCTGATCACTGTTGGGGAATTGAGAATGATACTGAGCTCTGCCTGTCTGCTCCACCTTGTTGTTCTCTTATCTATAGCAAGTATGTGGCTTAACTATTATTTAGGAACTGAAAATGTGTTGATCTCTACTTGTCTGTTTCATCCTATTGCTTTCATTCATAGGATGTAAGTAATCTGATTATCATTAGGGAATTGATAATGATACTGAGCTATACTTGTCTGTTTTACTTTGTTGTTCTTTTGTTTATAGTATGTGAGTGGTGGTTTGATTCTCATTGAGGAATTATGAATGATGCTGATCCTCATCTGTTTTTTTTCATGCTGTTGCTTCCTCATTCATAGCAAGTAAGTGGTCTGATTGTCATTGAAGAATTAAGAATGCCACTGAGTCTTGCTTTTTTGTTCTACCCTGTTACTTGTATTTATAGTATGTAAGTGATCAGATTGTCATTGGGTAATTGAGAATGATACTAATTCCTTCCTGTCTGTTCTACCCTGCTTCTTTCTTGTTCATAGGAAGTTAGTGATTTGAATGTCACAGTAGATTTGAGAATGTTACTAATCTCTACCTGTCTGTTCCACTCTGTTGCTCTCACATTTATAGTATGTAAGTGGTTTTATTGTTACTGGGAGGCATGATGCTGATTTCTACTTGTCTGTTCCACACTGTTGCTCTCTTATTCATAGTTTGTAAGTAATAAGATGATTATTGACAAATTGAGAATGGAGCTGATTTCTCCCTGTCCATTCCACCCTGTTGCTTTCTCATTTATAGGAAGTAAGTGGCTTGATAGTCATTGAGGAATTGTGAATAGTGCTTATGTCTACCACTCTGGTCTACCCTGTTATTCTCTCCTTTCTAGCAAGTAAGTGATCAGATTGCATTCAGGAATTGAGAATGGTGTTTGATCTCTTCCTATCTCTTCCTATCTCTTCCTCTCTCTTCTTTCATTTGCAGCTTGTAAGTGGTCTGATTATAATATTGAGAATGATATTGATCTCTGTGTGTCTGTTGTACTCTATTGCCCTCTCATTCATAGCAAGTAAGTAGTTTGACTGTCATTAGAGAATTGAGAATAGAACTGATCATTGCCTATCTGTCCCACCCTGTTGCTCTCTTCTTCATAGCAAGTATGTGGCCTGATTATCATAGGAAAATTGAGGATGGTACTAATCTCTGTCTGTCTGCTCTACCCTGTTGCTTTTTTATTCATAGAAGGTAAATGTTTTGATTGTTGTTAGGAAAATGAGAGTGAAACTGATCTCTGCTTGTCTGTTCTGCTCTGTTGTTCTCTTATTCATAGCTTGTCAGTAATCTGGTTTTAATTAGGGAATTGAGAATACTGTTGATTCCTGCCTGCCTGTTCCATCATGTTGTCCTATCATGTTTAGGAAGTAAGTGATTCAATTGTCATCAGGGAATTGAGAAAGAAGCTGATCACTGCCTCTCTTTTCCATCCTATTATTCTTACATTGATAGAAAGTACATGGTCTGATTGTCACTGGGGAATTGAGAATGGTGCTGATCTCTACTTATCTATTCTATTATATTGCTATTTTGTTCATAGCAAGTAAGTGACTATCATCTTAGAATTGAAATATTACTGATCACTACCTATCTGTTTCATCTGGTTACTTTCTCATTTGTAGCGGGTAAGTGATCTGATTTTTATTTGAGAATTGACAATGATAGTGATCCCTACCTGCTGTACTACACTATTGCTCTCACATTCATAGCAAGTATGTGGCCTGCCATTTGAGAATTGAAAGTGGTGGTGATCCCTACCTGTCTGTTCCACTCTATTGCTCTTATATTTATAGCAAGTCAGTGGTCTGATTTCTATTAGAGAATTTAGAATGGAGCTGATATTTGTCTGTCTGTTCCACTCCATTGCTCTCTCACTTGTAGGGAGTAAGTAGTCTGATTGTTATTGGGGAATTGAGAATGGTGCTAACCTTTATCTCTACATTCTATCCTGTTGCTCTCTTATTCATAGCAAGTAAGTGGTCTGATATCTATTAGAAAATTGTGAATCATGCTCTACCCTGTTGCTTTCTCATTTATAGCAAGTAAGTGTTCTTATTTCCATTAAGGAATTGAGAACTGTGCTGATCTCTGCTCATACATTTCCTTCTATTGTCCTCTAAACCATAGGAGGTAAGTGGTCCAATTGTCATTAGAAATTTGAGAATAGTGCTCATCTTTTCCTGTTTGTTTTGTTCTATTACTCTCTCATTTGTAGGAAGTAAGTAGCCTTATTGTCATTGAGGAATTAAAAATGGCACTGATCTCTCTCTACCTATTCTACTCTATTCCACTCTTATTTATAGGATGTGAGTGGTCCAATTTCTATTTGGGAATTGAGAATAGGTGCTGATCACTCCTTGTCTGTTCTATTCTGTTGTTTCCTCATTCATAGAGAGTAAGTGGTCTGATTGTCATTGAGGAATTGAGAATGATGCTGGTCTCTGTCTGTCTGTTCCACTCTGTTGCTCCCTCATTTATAGCTCGTATGTTGTCATTATGAAATTGAGAATGGTCAATGCTTACTCTTATTACTATCACTTTTTATATCTAGCTTGTATGTATACTTTTGTATGATTTGACTGACTCATACTTTCCATTTAGATGGTATATATTCAATCATTTAAGCTAACAAAACAATTTCACTAATGATATAATATTCAGAATGTATGTTTATTTTTTTTAATTATATTTCATTTTATTCAACTTGATACTTTATAGAAGGTATGAAACCAATTTATTCCTCTCAAATAATTATACTAATTCAATGGTATTTGTATTTCACTATATATAGTTGGTGTGTCTCTATTATTGCACATGTTTAGTTATTAATATCATAAACTAGGATGTAAGTCCTATATATCTTCAGTAAAGTTCTTTAAGTCATCACTATATCTTAGCAGGAGGTATGAGAGTGTTTTTATCATTGGTTGAATCACTGTACCTCACCCCTATCTTTTAATATGTCACAGACTGTATGTCATCCATTTGTGTCATGTTTTTAATGAATTAAAGTGGATTACATAGATATCACTTTCTTCATCAGAGGTAATTTATTTAGTATATATCATATCTAACTCCACACAATGATCAGGCTTTGACAGAGACAACCATACCATCTAGTTCAAGCTTAAGTGTATGAATGTTCCTTTACATCCATAGTAACTGCTTGACATTATATAGATCTTACTTCCATTTGGGGCATGGAAGAAGGCTTTCAGAAGTGGCATTGGTCAGGTTCTAATAATATCATTTCATATAATAATTGATGTTTGTAGATTTTGCTCTGATTTTGGAGCACTCTTTCTTCCTACACCAGCAGAAGGTTTATGACCCTATTGAAACTGCAACCAAGCAGTACATTTTATCTGGAACATCTGCTAAGGTTACTAAGGCACTTATAAACTTCTATCCTCAATACACATCACAAGTGGAGGAAAAAGAAATGTCTCAGATCATTATGAATCTGATCTCTGAAAATCTTATCCGTAAGTAATAAGAGTCTTGTTCACAATTACTTTTTGGAAGTCTTGTAGCCAAGAATATCAGCAAGTGAAGTTATTGAAGAGATAGAATATCTTGTAGGGGAATAAGATTGTCTTGTATATGTACTATGATGAAGGATATAAAACCAAAAAAAAATATGAGAATGTGACATCTCTTCTATCAATTACTTGTACATTTATTAAGCAAAGTGTAGCAAATGTGGCGCATTTTTGACTAGCAACATGTGTAAACAAAGTGTTGTGTAGTCAGAGTTCTACCAAAAGTGTAGTGT
>JBBPTF010000567.1:0-13748 GCA_038094015.1 Phylloporus cf. gajari
TTGAGAATATTGGGCTACACAATACTATGATCACCTACACTGGTTCTGTCGATGAAACGAAGCACACCATACCGGAGTCACTCAAGGTCAAATCGTTTGACACGAGAAAGATAATGTTCAGTACCATGGCAAACGCGGCCCAAGCATCGTCTAGCCATAAACGACGTAGGCGTATCCGCTCTCCCAGGCGAAACAACGTGATTACCGTAGCAGTAATAGTGAAGGCCAGGCCAACAGCTTTGAATTTGTCAGTACCAACGACAACGACAAGCCCGTTAATGGCACCACCTTCAGTCTGTTGGGCTGTTGGTCCACTGGACGACATGATATGGCCGGAGATTGGAGGGGGTCAGCAAGGCGAGTTATAGCGTCCTTGGTTCAAAAGACATCTTGGATGTTACCCTAATATACGAGCCGCGCCGCGTGGTGATGCATCACGGAAATTCAATATAGCACCGCATCGGATCGCTGGCATTAAGTGATCAAAAAGCTGTACCCGGGTCAGCTCACCAGTAGGACCCGCAGAAAGTTAGCAATGCCTTTAGCTTAGACTCCCTGAACTTCGAATTTTAAGTAGTGAGTGGGACAAGTCTGATTCTTTGAGACCGTACTTCTGGTGAACTTCAATATGGTCAGATTCGAAGTTGCCGGCACAGCCACTCTTTCGACTTATGAGCTTGAGCCCTGGCAACTAAAACAGACCGCGAAGCCTACTCGGTGTCTCGTGTCTTTCGACGGTTTGCCTCCCATGACCCAGGTTTGGTGGCCACACTACCTTCTGATACATGGTTGCGGAGAAATTGTCGCGGCCCCGGACCCATGAGTTTGGGGAGTATAGTTGGTGTGTCACTTCACATTTCCTGCCATGCTTCGCGTCTTACACTCTACCAAGGTCCTACCATAGCCTATTCTGTCCGAGCACCAAGTGACTGCGGTCTCATTCAGTTCCCGGATCCTGATTTGAACAAGGGCTCTGATAATCTGATGGAGTGACTACTGTGGCGAGTAAGGAGTCGTAACGTGCTGATTGATTTTATAACGGCTATACAACTTGTGGCCGGACGACGATAAACCCCTCTGACTGGTTCTGAGGCCAAATTCGCCTGCTTTGCTTTGGATATCCCTGAAAGACTTTGGACCATCCTACTGACTTTGTTTCGTGGATAGTATTGTCAGACAGAGGGTAGTGAGACTGCGCTCTTAGCTGTGCTTTCCAAAGACAGGAAGGTTTGATTACTACTTCCTCTCCTCTACACAGAGCGCTGCATTAATATAACAGTGATGAGGCACAGTGAGCGCGATCAAAACCCTCTTCAAGACATCATTCTAAAAGCTGGGTGTTTGACTCAGTTGTTCGCTTGTTTGTACTTCGGTGTTCTTGCGGCATGTTTAGGATCGGGCCAAGGCATCGCCCGCCGCAGTTCCAGCAGAAACACGCATCATTGACGTGACCGCGCACGGAGGTCGGAGTAAGGAGTCACATGGTTGAGGTGAGATTAGTATATAGTACTTCTCATGGTGTGAACTGAGTCCATCTATTAGAACGCGAAAGGCGACCTGCGGTGAAAATATTCTAGATCGCGCAAGAATGGGGTGGATGAATGTAGTAGTGATAATGCGGGACAGCGCGCCAACCTACAAGTATGGCACTAGAGGCAGCGTTTCGTTCCTTGCAAATCGCCGTTGGAGCGAAGTTTGGCGTGGTCATTTGCTCTCTCAAGGAAAGTGATAAACTCACATCGCCTCCATCCGGTGTGAGACTGATCTCACAGTATTCCAGGTGCGGAAACTCGGAACATTGAGGTCGCCGTCCCCTCCTCTTAGCAATTACTGACGCCCTCAAATTCTCGGCACAACTACGCTTACCCGTTTCTGTGACAATTATTCGTCAATAGAGTATTAGGTCACGGTACGTAGGTTTTCTCTATCCTACTTCCATATGACGTCTAGGATAGCCACGTTGCAAGTTTACTTGGCTCTCTCGCAGCTCGCAATCGAGATGTCCTTATGGATTTGTCTCTGTCTTGACTGTGGCCGGACTATGAGCAGCCCAGGGAAACTTGCCTACGAAATAGAGCGTGTGTATCTGCAAGACTAGTAATTCACCGGATAATATCGCAGAATACATTGAATTGTACATGTCGTAATGATGGACCACATTCATAAACCTACATGAATAAACGGAAGCCAGTCATCAAATGGTACATTATTGTCTCGAAGCCGTCCAACAGCAACGTGTAACGCTCGTGCAGCGTCTCGGTAATCTGGTCTTGTGCCGTTCGAAAAAAGTTGTTCGTAAAAATCCTTTGCCACGGCAGGGGCATGTTGGTCGCTGATTTTCCACATCGTACCAATCACTCCTCCATACCCCGCATATAACATCCCCGCAGCAATATGGACCGCCTCATCAGAAAGACTTTCATCACCCTTGGCTGTCTGGCATGCAGAAAGAAAGGCAAGACCGCCACGGGGACGCAATGAGATTACGTCCGATAGTTTCAAGCGACGTTCATCTGCGAGACATAGTCCACTCGCAGTGAGGTTCTTGACATCTTGGGTTCCATGACATGCAAAATGGACACAATCTACATTCTTCATCCCACTGAGCACCTCCTCCACCATTCCTGTAGATGATTCGTCGAGGATGATCTGGCCAAATGGTGCATTCTTGATTGCTGTCTTGATATGTTCCAGCTCAGTGGCTACGCCCGGAAGTGGGGGTTGACCATCTGAAGGTGGTTGGCGGACTGCAAGAAGGCGAAAATCGGTCGTAGATGCAGCGTTTGCGTCGCGGGAAGATAAAAGGATGCCTAGCGAGGGAACGTACGATGACACAACGAAATCGAAGACCTTGTGGCCAGGCTGCGAATGGGATCATAAAAGCCAGCTGCATGGATAGGAAGAAATTTAAGCGGACCCGTCGGGCACCAAAAAATGCGTCGCAGTTCTCCAGGTATCTGTTTGTGATCGCATGAGTGGGTTGACATGTCAAGAAGAAAAGTCGCGTACCGAAAGAGCCAAGGCGTCTAGAACAGGTTTCACAACACATTTCCATAGCGGGGCCAAGAAGGCTCCAACCGACTGCGGCTCCCCTGTGGTATTGGCCCCCCATCCCTCATCAGTAAATTATCAAGGTACTTTACTGACTTTTCATCGTACTTTTCACAGCTTTTCTTGGCTTTTTGTGCTAGGTCCAAAATCACATAAAAGTACCTAAATGTAGATCTCTGTCCTTTTAGCATACTTTCTATATGATTTTACCTGCTTCTCGCAGTGCTCTTGTACTTTCAATTCACACTTCTGCACGTGAAAAGCAAACAAATCCATTAAAAGTATCTGGCATACAACTAAAAGTAGTACCCAGTCTGATAAAAATGTGAGCGAAAGCAAGGAAAAGGAGGGAAAGGAGGGACAAACGGCACAGAAAAAGATGCACGAGTGGTAAAAAGCAAAGCGGGAGGAGAGACACATCATCCATATATGGTATGTGTAGAAGTAGCAAGTGTGGTGACCAGCCGACAGGATAGGTTGAAAGAGACCATGGTGACCAATGAAATAATGGAAACAGCTATGATAGAGTCAAAGAAGATCTGAGCATTTTGAAAAGGAAAAAAAAAAGAATAAAACAAATGGACAAATGAGTGAATTGTGGCAACTTGGTATTACTAGATGAATCTGGTGTGATGCGCTGCCGGGTATCTGGTTCTAGTAGCAGGGGAGTAATTCTATAGTTTGTTAGCTAGGCCGTCGTGAAAACTTAAATGGGCCTTACACATTTGACTCTGAGGGTCCGGTACCACCGACTGGCCAAAAGAGGCTTGGGAGTCAGATGATGTGCGAAGAATATCATCTGTGACAGTGAGGGAGTGCAATGCACTCATAGTAATTTTCCTAAGTACTGACTCGCTTCGGTTCGAGATGGACTCAAAATACGCCAACATTTGTCCCCCCCAGTTCTGGAGTGAGAACGCTGTGCCCTTGGTGCTTGCTTTTCCCATGGCCTTGTTCAGGCTTCAGGGCTGCTTCTGGTTGTATTGGCTGCTAGTTGGGAGCTCCACTCCATCCTCCAATTCGGAATCCAATTCCATCTTACCCATGGCTGTGAGCTGGAATGCTCATTCAAGCTGTGATCATGGTGTTAGTTACATGATAGCTGCTTTGAACACATCCGAACCACTGCAGTGCAGAACGCAAGCGCTCCTCTTGCTCCATGATCGAGTTTGGCCGGAAGGTCAAGCCCAAGGACATCTACCCAACCATGAGTGTCTTGCAGATGGCTGATCCCAAGAAGTTGAATGAGAATTGGAGACTGAAATGCGCTCTGACTGTCAACATCGTAACCCTTGTAGGCAAATGTCAGGTTGTCCAGCATTTCTGCTGGCGTCTTATCCCTGTTCTCCTGCAGGAATGTCTTTATGACATGAGTTGCCACATTGGCAGTTGTGTTGCACCAACGTGAGAGACGTTGACTGGCCTATAAGACGTGTGAGCAAAATTTGATGTAGTAAGTAGGGTTTGAATTGCGAGGTTAGCTGTGAGAACACACCAACATGTAGATTGCTGATCCATGTTTGACATCATCGTGACGCACATCAAACAAGGGGTAAACGTGTTGAATGAGGGCAATGAGAATGTGCCTGAGGTCGACATCGGGGATGGTCCATACGTTTGGCTGGTCCCCATACCACAACAGCAGGGATGGAAGGATGTTGTTTGACCACTTATCTTCTGGGTCGTCCTGTATCTGAGGTGGTAGGTCGCTCTTGGTTGCCCTGCCAGACTTGGTACCATTGGCTGTCCTCTTCGGTCCTACCTTACGTGACTTCCTTGAGGTTACCACATGTGTGCTTGTGGCAGCATGGGAGTCCCCACTACCACCACTCGCCACTCTCTTGATCTTCATCTTCTTATTTGGGGGGGCTTCAATGACACCTACGGAGGTCTGTGGGTCAGGTGAGTACTTCTTTTAAGGCCCACGATGAGACTGAAACTTCAATCTCAGCTAACTCACCTTTGACGTGAGGTGCAGGCCTCTGGCCACAGCGGGCTCTGGCTGGGGGTCTACCTCCATTGTGTCCTCCATTTCCATTGGCTCTGGGCTGGCCTCTTCTGCTTTGCCATCACTCAGTATGTTGTGCTTTCGTTTGAGTGTGCTATGTTCTGAGTCACATGGGGTTTGGTTACCAGTGACTGTCAAGAACGAGTCATTGTCATTTTCCTCAACCGCAAGTGAAGCTAGTGCCCCAGTCATCAGGGAAAACCTCCCCCAGATAATATCAAGGAATATAAGAAAATACAACTAAAACATAAAATATGTTGACATTTTAATATAATTATATAAATTTCTTGATAATATGATTGTCATGACTAAATATTTCAAGAATATCTTGTTTTCATAGATAAATTTTGTGGTAATATGATTGTCATGAGTAGATATTTCAAGAATATCTGGTTTTCATAGATAATCATTACTACTTTGGATGATCTTAGTCTTGCTAATTCTAACACTGATAATCCTAACCCTGATAATCCTAACCTCAACTAACCTTGATAATTTCATTTTTTATTCACCACTATTAGTTGAAACTTTCAATAATTTATGTCTTTTTGTAATAATTGCATGTAATAGCTGCTAATCTAGACAATATTAACTTTGATCATGGTAAGACTAATCATTCACTAGTACAAGATGTATATAAAGTGTAGTAGACAGAAGTGTAGCAAATGTACCAAAAAAGGTATATATAGAGTGTATACAAGGTGTAGTAAGCAAGAGTGTAGTAAATGTTGTCAAAAAGTGTACATAAAGTGTATATAAAGTGTAGTAAACAGAAGTGTAGTAATGTAGTCAAAAAAGTGTACATAGTAAAGTGTATATAAGGTGTAGTAACTAAGGGTGTAGCAAATGTAGTCAAAAAAGCGTACATAAAGTGTATATAAAATGTAGTAAACAGAAGTGTAATAAATGTACCAAAAAAGCGTACATAAAGTGTATACAAAGTGTGGTAACTAAGAGTGTAGTAAATGTAGTCAAAAAAGCATACATAATGTGTATATAATGTGTATATAAAATGTGGTAAACAGAAGTGTAATAAATGTACCAAAAAAGCGTACATAAAGTGTATACAAAGTGTAGTAAATAAGAGTGTAGTAAATATAGTAAAAAAAGCATACATAAGGTGTAGTGAACATGAGTGTAGTACTATATGTAGTCAAAGAAGTGTACAAAAGTGTATATAAAGTGTAGTAAGTAAAAGTGTAGTATAAGAGTGTAGTGAATGTACCAAAAAAGTGTATGTGGGACTTAGAGATTTGTCGCGAGTGGTGTCACGTGACATGTTGAACTTAACACGTCAGCTCTGGTTTCCCACCTTTCTTCTCACAACCACATCAACACGATGCCGGTGGGGCTGCAACAACCCCACCGGTACAAAGGTAAGTACTTTTCCTTGTCACTCGTCCTCATACATTCACTCATGTACCCAACCACAGCATCCACGCCTGCATACGACCTGACACCCACGATGTCGCCAAGTGCATACCAACGCACGCAAGCATAGCACCAGTTGGGCTACAACAGCCTAACCGGCCTAGAATGTATGTCTTTTTTTCTCTAATTATATGCGCACCTGACTGACTCCCACCACCGTTGCCGCTACCCATGCATGCCCCAGTCAAGAGCATGCGCATGCCTACACAAACCAGGCGCCCTCAACCCGCGTGCACATATGCATACACGTCCCACCAGGTATGTGCACTGTAAATGCACATGCAGTCACTAGCAGTCGCCGTCCATAACCTCTGTGTACATGCGTGTGCACCTGTTACCTCAACCTGCATGTGTACACGTGTACACCCGCCACCTCAACTGGCATATACGCGTGCACGTGCACGCCCTCCCCTCTGACTAGCGTGTACGCAAGCGTGCATCTGCCACCTCAACGGGCACGTACACATGCGCATGCATGCTCTCCCCTTCGACCGGCGTGTATGCGAGTGTGCACCTGCCACCTCAACTGGCATGTACGCATGCACACGCACACCCCTCTCCTTCAATCGGTGTGTACACACGCACACCCGCTACCCTCAACCTGTGTTTGCACACGCTATACCTGCCACCTGATCAGCATATGTGTGCATGCGCTCGCCCACCCTCTCGATTACTGTGTATGTGTGCGTACGCACACCTTGCACAACTGGCATGCATATGTGCACACCCGCTGTCCTCAACCTGTGTGTACAGATGTGTGCACCAGCCCCCTTGACTTGGATGTATGTATGTATGTATGTATGTATAGATATGTGTGTAGTATATATTTAAATATAATGCTTTTCTTATCCTATGGTCTAGAATTTACAAGATATTTATGAATATGTTATTGTCTAATTCTCTCATATATCTTCTGAATTATGGCATAATGTATGAAAAATTGTAATAGAATCATGGCATTTATCACATAAATTCAAATTATTAACAGCTTTAGTACAGGGGGCTATAAAATACCTTATAATATGTGTAATATCTCATAATATACATATTATGAGATATTGTGTAATATTATATGATAATACAATACATTATATACATATTCTTGTGAATTACCTGGGGGAAGGTTTTCCTGATGCACTGTGGAGCAGTGGGCATCACTGATGCATGAGTAAAATCAGTCACTGCCACATCCATGGAAATATAAATACTTATGCCGAGAAATTTACAAGCTGTGCCCCCCATATTGGGCAATTGTCATGTGCCGTGCGGCACATGCGGGCACGCCCATCACGTCAGGGAGGGCACGGTCGGGGTCGAGCGCTGTGGATGGTGGCGAAGCTCACTTGAAATGGATCGTCAGGGCTTCGAGAGGGTTGGGGCTCCTTCTGGAATGAATTGTATGCACAGAAACAGCGAGCTACAGCGAAATACATGCAAGTAAACTTAGTAAAGTGCAGTAAAGTGTGATAAGTGCCCGTTTAGCAGGTGTGAAGTGAGGTAAGTGAGCCAGCCCGAGAAATTTACAAAATTTACATGTAAAAATTGTAAATGCGGGTTGTCCCTGTAAATTTTTTCTCAGGCCGGGCTGTGCCTGGACCCCCAGCTTGACTCGAGTACATTTCGCACCAGGATTTTGATATCTGCAATGCCGTTCAGTGGCTGCATGCACTGCTGTGCGTGAACACCACCCCAGGTCAGTTGGAAGGCCCCATTGTGGCCCACAGGTCTTTTTTCAGACCCTTCAGTCACATTTGATCGTACAACTGGTTCCCTTATGTGTGACAAAACCATGTGCCATTGGTCCCGGCCATTATTCCAGCTGGCCTATGTTGAACGAGATAGTACATCGTAGTTCATACTCCTAATTAGGTAGATTATATAATCATACCAGTAGTATAGATATTTTGAACTCCACAGCTGAGTTCTAATTTAACTCTTGTTCCCAAACCTTCATGTGCGTCTATCAACCACAACAACTCAACACAACGGTGCGTAGCAGCGTTCTATCTTGCTGAACCATTGTATGCTCGACAGGTTATGAGCCCTGATGTGCAACTAAGGAGCGCATTAACCCACTGCACCAACGTCTGCTGCATCAGACACCGTTCGTATCCACCTCGTCTGCTGCTCTACGCGCGACTTGGTTAGTTGTCCCCAACTGCTGCATAACGTCATGGATTGCTGCTTTTAGCGCATCCTTGACTATTTGTGCGAGCGGGCGCTAAGGGGAACCTATGTCGGTATATTTTACTGACATATTTGCATTACAGAAACTATGTCTTCTGCTATTGCATCCACCTCCACCACTTGTCTCCCCGTCTTCAATGGGATCGGTTACCACCAGTGGCTTGCCACTATTGTCAACTATCTTAAGGCAACTGGATCCACCTGGGTCCTCCAAGTCTCTGCCCCCGCCACCCTCTCAGCTACCTCTACTTCTGAGGAACGTCGCCAGTACATCGACTGGCACTCGAACAACGACAAGATGGTTGGCACCATCCACACCGCCCTCTCTCCTGCTCTCCAGCAAAAGTACAAGTCAAAAGTCAATGCTGCCGACCTGATCGGTGCTTTGGATGCAGATTTCGACAAGAAAGAAATCCCCCAGGTCTACTCCGACTTTAAGGCGATGATGGAACTTGCCATTCCTGCCTCCTTGAATCCCACTCCCGCATTCACTCGTCTTGAGCACCTCTTTGCTAAGCTCAAGGATGCTGGTTACGAAATCTCTGCCAAGCTCCAGGCTATGATAGTCCTGTCGAAGCTACCCTCCTCATACACCAACATCGTGCAAAACGCCCTCCAGGAGAAGGACTCAGCAGGAAAGGCAGTCGACCCCACCTTTGAGAAGATTCATGCCGCCGTCATTCTGCAATTCGAACAAGCAACCATGATGGGTAAGGGCAAGGCCCCTCAACACACCAACAAAATCTCCGCGGTCAAACGCAAGGAGGCCGACCCCTCCTTCCAGCAGCAACAGCAACCTAGCGCGCCCTCAGGGTTGCAGCAAGGAAGCAGCGCGCAGAAGGAGAAAAAGGGAAAAGGCGGAAGAGGACAGAGAGGTAAACACCTCTCTAAGAAGCAACAAGGGCAACATGCCCATTTAGGCTTTGTCAAGGACAATCAGCCCCTTTTCGCCTCTGTGATGCACATTGCCAACACGCCGGCAACAGTGGACCCCCGAGCGCTCGCACATCGCTCGGCGCTCATGTACCAAGGCCAAGGCAGCCCTCCTGCTTTTAAGGAGGTTCAAAGTGCGTTTGCATACGCGTAAGAAATGAACCTGGCCACAACCTCCAAGAGCATTCGCTCTCTCTCCACTGCCGTGCCCCTCATGGATCACATCGACTGGTCCGATATCCACCGCACTCCCTCGCCCCAACCTCCTTGCATCCCCTCCCCTTCTCTCAAACGTTCGCTTGGTGAGTGTCTCGAAACTGATTGGGACACTCTGTTCTCTGACATTTTCTCTGGCTCCAAAGCTGCCAGAGAAGCTGAGATGAGCAGCATGTGGTTTGACAGCTGCCAAGACCCTATGCCCATCGAGGGCACCTCCCAAGGCCTCAGTGCGTACATCACCGAGCTTTCTGACGAGGAAGAGGTCCCTTATCAGACATTCCCAGAGGATGTCCAAACGGACTGTCCATTTTCGATGGAAGATCTGGAGAGCCCTCCTTTGAAGAAGAGGCGGGAGATTGGCATTGTTGCCACTACCTGGGATG
The DNA here is from genome assembly GCA_038094015.1 of Phylloporus cf. gajari. Taxonomy (NCBI): domain Eukaryota; kingdom Fungi; phylum Basidiomycota; class Agaricomycetes; order Boletales; family Boletaceae; genus Phylloporus; species Phylloporus cf. gajari. The sequence continues at coordinate 10,213 of JBBPTF010000567.1, forward strand.
ACGAAGACCAGGTTGACATTTACGGGTCCGACGATGAGTGGGACCCCTATCCAAGGTACGTCTCTTACCCTTTCATCATTGCCAATCCGTCCTCATCCGAGCATACTGCGACAGCGTGTAATTTTGTCTCGGACTGCACTGTATCTACTGTACATACTTCTGTACCTGTAGATACAAATTCATTGGACATTGAGATCTGTGCACATGGTTCGAAAACTAAGTGTGAGAGATGTACCAACCCAAATCCATTATGGATATTGGACTCAGGTGCTTCAATGCACTTCACTCCTGAACGAAGTGACTATGTCACTTATACTCCTTTAAAGAAGGAAGACCAAATGCCTGTTTTTACAGCATCAGGTGTTCTACATGTCGTAGGCACTGGTACATGTCTTATTCGGTGGCTTGATGAGTCTAATCGCCCCCATGTACTCGAATTGTATGATGTTGGACACATCCCAAATTCAGGAGTCCAACTTGTCTCCATGGGCCAACTACTTCGTGCAGGTGCAAAAATTCATGGTGATGTTAACCGCCTCGAGATGCTATATGGTGATGGAACTGTTCTTGCCCCCTTTATTCCTGGCAGAATGGGTCGCAACATGTACACCATAGAGGATATTCCCTCTCTCAAGCACAATCTCACGAAATCTGCCCCCAATTATGACATCATGCACCACCGCTTTGGTCACCCTTCAAAGGAAGTTCTCAAACATGCACGAAAACATACTCGCAGCTTTCCTGAATCTATTCAGTTTCCTCAGGAAGAAGCCTTGTGCCCTGGCTGTGCCCAAGGAAAAATGCCTAACCGGCCATTCTTACCTGACTCTAAACGAGCATCATCGGCTTTCGAGCTTATTCATTCTGACATTAAATCTTTTCCCATCGAATCCTATCATCAGAACAAATATATCATCACCTTCTTTGATGATTACACATCCTTTGGCTGGTCTAGACTCTTGCGCTTGAAAGATGCAGCATTGCAGGCCACCAAGCAATTTATTGCTATGGCAAAAACACAATTCAATGCCACAATCAAAGGATGGATGTCCGATGCAGGGGGAGAGTACAAGTCTCAAGCCTTTGATAAATTATTGCTTGACAATGGGATTCACATTTTCCAGAGTGCTCCCCATACCCCACAACAAAACAGGCGTGCTGAGAGATTTATGTGCACTCTCATGGACAAATCTGAAGCTATGAGACTCGAAGCCTGCTTGCCCCAATCTTGGTGGGAATTTAGTTGGGATCATGCCATACACCTGTACAATCGTACACCCCTCAAGCGTCATAATTGGCGTACCCCCTATGAGTTCCTGCACTTGCAGTCCCCAGATATAAGCCACCTACGCATCTTTGGTTGCGGAGTGTACGTTTACATCCCACAAGATGTTCGAACCAATAAGCTGGCCCCTAAATCTGAACTCATGGTGTACTTAGGTGTTGCACCTGGAAATACTTCCAACTTCCTCTTTATGCGTTCTCCCAATAATATTATTTTCACTTCAGCAGATGCCTTGTTCGATGAGCATTTGTTTCCTAAATGCGATAAACCTCAGGCGTGTCGTCCGCAGCCACAGGTCGCTGCCCCTCCTGAAGAAGTGGAAGTTCCTCTTCCAAATTCCATCAAATCAGCACCCCCTGCTGAACCATCAAATCCAACATGTCCTCCATCTCCTTGTCCATCCTCTCCCAGTCCTCCTCACACTCCATCGCCTAAAGGACCTCGTCCACCTCCTCCCACTGTGCCGCAAAAACAGCGCACTCCCTCTCGTCCCTCTGTCCCTGCTGTACCTGCAGTCCCTCAAAGACCTCGCAGAGAACGTCATGTCCCCAAAAGACCTGACAATATATATGGTGACAACCATCCTGTACAGCAAGTCAAGGACATAGAAAAGGAATCCAAGTGGAAGAAGTGTGTGGAAGCAGATATGCCTGGTCAATTTCCCGGCTCACCCTCCCAAGATCCTCCTCAGGAGGAACCTCCTGCTTTACCTTTTCCCCCTTCTGATGAAAATTCCGAAGATGAGGTTGAGAAGTTAAGCTGTGAAGGGGGAGTATCTTTCATTCAATATCTACTTTCCAAGGCAATTGCGCACGATACCATGGATCCCAGTGCCAAACCCATACGCAAATGGACATATAGGGATATACAAAACCTACCTGCTGCAGCTCAAGAAGAATGGAAAGTTGCATGTCGCGAGCAACTTGAGATGTTAAAGAAACGAGACGTATTCGACATAGTCGATCAACCCAAAGATCGCAAAGTCATTAAAAATCGATGGGTATTTGACGTCAAACCAGACGGACATAAATGGGCGTGATTAGTCGCAAAAGGATTCTCCCAGGTCGAAGGCATTGACTTTGACCAAATCTTCTCTCCAGTTGTGCGATATGAGACAGTCAGATTGATGTTGGCTCTCGCTGCACTGGAATCATGGCACATGGAAGCCATAGACGTTAGATCTGCCTATCTATATGGCAATCTAGAAGAAGAGATCTACATGGAATTCCCTGAAGGCTTTAAAATCCCTGGGTTCGGAGGAAAAGTACTTCGACTAAAGAAAGCCCTTTATGGCCTTAAACAAGCTGGATTAGCCTGGTGGAACACTCTCAATGAGTCCATGAAAGAACTCGGATTCGAACATCTGAAATCTGATCCTGGCATCTTCCTTTACAAAAGGAAAGGCTCCCATATGGTAGTAGCCATTGTCTATGTAGATGATGCCATATTCTGTGGTCCCTCAAAGGCCATTGTTAATGAAATCAAAGGACATTTCATGAAGAAATGGGAATGTAGAGACCTTGGCATTGCCAAAGAATTTCTCCACATGCGTATCCAACGCAAAGATCATCAGATATTAGTCGATCAATGTGCGTATCTTGAAAAGATCATAGAAAGGTTTGGCCTCATAAATGCAAAATCTACTCCCACTCCTTTGCCTCAAGGGTATTATCCCTTAAAGAACGATGGACCTGTGATCCCAGAACTTTGAACAAAGTTCCAAACAATTATTGGATCATTGCTATATCTTATGATTGGCACTCGCCCAGACATCGCATATGCTGTTACAGCATTATCCAAACATGCCACCAACCCTACCCAAGAGCATATAGATAAAGCACTATATATTTGTCGCTATCTACTTGGTACTCGAAACTATGCTCTCATCTATAATGGGAAAGGATCTGGACTTATGGCTTGTACAGATTCAGACTGGGCATCTGATCCCAATACAAGACGCTCTCAGACAGGCTGGTTTATTAAACTAGCTAATTGTACTTTCAGCTGGAGATCACAACAACAAGAGCGCGTTTCCCTCTCCTCTACTAAAGCTGAGTATATTGCCCTGTCAGATTGTAGCAGACAGGTTGTTTGGATCAAACAACTACTTGGAGAACTTGGGTATAACCTTAAACCCATTCCAATCTGTGGTGATAATCAAGGATCTATATTTATGGCATCCAATCCTGTCACTGAAACTCGAAACAAGCATGTTGAGATCAAATGGCATGTAGTGAGAGATTGGGTTAAC
>JBBPTF010000568.1:0-13734 GCA_038094015.1 Phylloporus cf. gajari
GGCCCGCGCGGTGTAGATGGCGGCGGTGTAACCAGCCGGACCTGAGCCGATGATGATGACGTCCCTGATCCGCTCGCTCATGCTGGCCACAACACAATCCGATCGATCGATGTTCCCACGCTCCACCCTCCCTGGTATCCCGGTGAAACGGCGTTCCTACCCGCCGCGGTGCCTCCTCGCGCAAGACGAGGTCAACGACCCCTGGCGGCGGGCCGTACGGCTGGCGCGCCGAGCAGGGTCGATGGGTCAGCACGTGCGTGCCGCAGCACTCGGCAGCGTCGCGTGCCTGTACCGCGTGGCCACCCTGGGAGAAGAGCACCCGCTGCCCCGCGCAGCGTATCCCCGCCTAGAGCGGCAGAATCAGCGTGCTAAAAATGTTACAGCGCACAGTGCGGCTGGATTCCTCGATCCAGTACGAGCAGACGACAACGTGTCCGGAACCGTCGCGCGAATTCGGTATCCGGCCGCTCCACAGATTCGACTGTCCTCTCTCTCGTCGGACTCCTTGATAAGGGTCCTCGTCGCGCGTCATAATCCAATTCATCACAATACAGCGCAGATCTTCGGTAGGACGCTGAAGCTCCGCCCAGGCGTCAAAACGCTCAAGGAAGTTTTCCAACGCCCAGGGACGCACTCTGCTAGTCACGCGGGGTCAGCCTCGCCTCGAGTTCTTCGAGCCTGGCCATGAGTTCCTCCCGACTGTCCGGTCGGCCGGGAGCTTCGCGTCGCTGCTCGGCGCCCTGCAGCCACTGCGTGACAGTTGCCGAGTCGAGCAACACCTCATCCTCGTCGTTTTCCGCATGACCGCTGGTCTTAAAGTAGTGCTTGATCCACTCACGCTCGATGCGAGCGCTCTCGCCGGGCCGACGTGCGCTGTCGGCCAGTTTCCAGGGATCTTCGCTGTGAGTCAGGTGCTCAAGATCCTGTCCGGTCAGCGCGCCGTAGCGGCTGACCACGTAGCCAACGGTGTTCAGCTGAGCCTCATCCATCTCGCGATGAACCTTCAAGACATCGCCCTGTTTCTCCGCGTACCACAGTGCTCCCACCACAGGCCCCATGTCCCAGGCGGAGATTGTCTCGCTGAACAGCGGCTCATCGAAGGTGGCCAGATGGTGGCCCTGGCAGTAGTAGAGAAGTTTGTGCAGCTTCTTCGTCGGCAGCCCGGGAAGCCGGTCACGGAGAGCAGCGGCGACGTCACGAGCGGACAAAGTCATAGACGGACGATACAGCTCACCGTGAGAACCGAGCGGCGGCGAGGCGTACGGGCGTTTCTCGAACATGTGTTCGATTATGGCACGAGATCGGCGACGGTGGCTAGTGGTGCGGACCGTGGTGAGATCCACGTCTGCGCGGAGACGGCCTCCTACGACCGGACCGTTATCCTGCAGTGTGCTCACGAGTGAGGGGGAGCGGTGATGGGGTCTGGGGATGAAAATCTGATCGGCAAGCTGGCGGGCAACACGCCCCCGGTGGATCCGGCGCTGTTGGCGCGTCCGGAGGTGCGCGCCGCGCTGGCCAACCATGACATCGGCACGCTGTTTCGGGTCTTGAACACCAACGGGTGGAGCCAGCGGGGGATCGCTGGAGCGACGAAGATGCACCAGTCGGAGGTCTCCGAGATCATCAACAAGGGTCGGCAAGTGACCACCCACCAGGTGCTGATGCGCATCGCCGACGGACTGGGCATCCCCCGCGAACTGATGAACCTCGGCCCCACCCCGAGCCTCAGCACCTACTCTGGTAGCGGCGGGGTTCTGGAGCGCACCGAGGAGGAGATCACCACGAGACGCCGACGGGCGATCATGGCCGTGGGCACCACCGCCTACGCGGCCCAAGGCCAGCCGGTAAAAGACCTCAAGCCGCGGCCCGAGCTGCTCGGCCCAGCACCAGCACCAACTCCGCTGCCCTCCCGGATCCAAGGGGTCCACGTGGCGAAGGTGCGCGAGCTCACCCGGTGGATCCAGGAGTGCGGTCGCACCTATGGCCCTGACCCTGGGGGGAACAGCGGGGCCGTGGCCTGGGCGACCGGGCTGCTGGAGGTCCCGGGTGCAGACCCGGTCAAACAAGCCCTGCTGGGAGCAGTCACCGAGCTGCAGCTTGAAGCTGGGTGGGACGCGTTCGGCGCGGGCCTGCATGACCGCGCGGTAAATCATTTCATCCGTGGTCTGGAGTTGGCCACCCAGACGGGCGATTCCTACCTCCAGACCGTCGCCCTGAACCTTGCCGGGCTGGCCATGGTGGAGCACGGTCGCCCTAATGATGGGCTCGCGATGCTGCAGTTGGGCCAGCTCATCGCTGAGCACATCCCCACGAACGACGAGCGCCCGAGGATCGTCTGGCAAGGTTCCCGGGCGGCCTTGCAGGCCTGCGGGCTGGCGGATTCCGCGACCGCTCTGGCACTCATGGGGGATCACAAGGGTGCTGCGGTCAAGATAGCCAGGGCGCGGGAGCTGTGGCAGCCCACCCCGGCCGACCCGGACGGTGACCTGGACCGGGTGCACGCGGATCTGGAGCTGCGCTGGGGGCGGCTGGAGGCGGCGGAGCCGCTCGCCGCAGCGTCGGTGCGGCGCTGGGAGACCCGCAGCAATACGGCCCGCACCCGTTCCGGCGTCCTGCTGGCCACCATCCACGTCCGGGCCGGTGAGCCTGACGGCCTGAGGCTGGCGCACGAGGCGATCATCGGGGTGAGCAAGACTAGCTCGTTCCGGGCCCGCCAGCGCCTCGTCCCGCTCGCCGCCGCCCTGGACGCCCGACCCAGCACCGACGCCCGCGAGCTGGCCCGAGCAGCCCGCCACCTCGTTACCACCCGCGCCTGATCGGGGGGAATGACGATGAGCCGGCGGTAGCGGTCCGGGCTTTGGGGCTCGCCGACCGGTTGGTCCTCGGCTTCCACCCAGGCGTGGGCGACGAAGGGAGCGGTGCGCACACCGATGCACCAGGTGGGCCAGACACCGCGGATGCGGCACAGCACGACGGTGGCCAAGGAGCGCTGCAGGCAGTATCGGCCGCCGCAGCGCACGCTGGTGGACAGGATCGCGTCGTGAGCGTCGCGGGCCTGCTGGTAGGTGGCCGGTGCGGCGCGGCGGCGCAGCGCAGTGAGCACGGCGCGAATGCGTCGTGGGGACAGGTGGGCGAGTATGCGCCCGGCGCAGACGGCGGCCAGGGCGGCGGGCCGCTGCCGAACCGGGATCTTGCTGCGGCGTTCCACGGTCTGCGGCTGCGTCATGAACGTCTCCTTGGGTGGTCGGTCACCAGTCCGGCGCTGCGCAGCTGCGCCAGGAAGGTGGTGACGTCGGCGAGGGCCCGCTCGATGCGCACCGCGCGGCGCTGCGCCAGGGTCTGGGCGATCTGGCGGGGGGCAGCGCCGTCGAGCAGCAGCCGCAGGACGAGCGCGCCGGTCTGGTTGAGCTGCCAGTAGCGCCCCGTGCGCTCGTCCAGCACGACCATGCCCTCACCGGTGTCCGTAGTGCTCACGTCAGCCCGCAACCGCACGGTCATCGCGGCGCTCCCGCCGCCGTGCCCAGGGCGGTTGCGGGCAGAGCGCGCAGCCATGCTTCACACGCCAGGGTCCGGTCGAGGGCCACTGGATCGAGGGTGTACGGGTAGAGACCCAGGCAGATCGTGCGTAACGCGTCGACGTCAACCAGGCCGAACCGGGCCAGCGCCATGTCGTCGAGCAGGGTGGCGAGGTGGGGCCGGGCCTGGCGTAGCCCGGTGTGCCAGTCGAGGCTGAAGTCGCCCTTGGTGGTGCGGCGCAGGACTGGGGCGGGCACCAGCTCGCGCATCGCCTCGACGATCAGTGGCTTGAACCGCCACGGCGTGGTGCGCTCGTGCAGCTGGACCCGCAGGCAGGCTTCGACCACCCGGTCATCGAGGAACGGAGCAGCCAACCCCAGCCCAGCGCGGGCCATGATCCCACCGAGGTGACGGGTGAGGTAGCCGACGCCGCGGAGCTGCTCCAGGGTGGCGTGCTGGCCCCGGGTGGGGGCCAGGGGCGCTGCGTTGACGGCGGCCTCGTGCAGCAGGGTTCGGGCCGCCTCGGCCGCTCGGGCAGTGGCCCAGGGCGGGAGCCGCAGGGCAGGACCCCAGCCCAGGTTGGGCATCCCGCGGGCCGGTGGCGCCTCGGTGAGCTCGTCGATGGCGGCGCTGAGCCATGCCTGGTAGCTGCGACGATCGGCCAGCGCGCGCAGCGTGGCCGCCAGCGGCCAGCCGCTCACCGCACGGCGAGGGCGCAGATGACGGGCGGCGATGCGGGGATGGGCCCAGGCGGTGGTGTGCAGGTACGCCGCCGGGGCCTGCAGGACTTGATCACCACCCATCCCCCGAAGGTGCAGCCGGCTGCCGCGTTCGACGAGCTGACGGGCCACGCAGGTGAGGCAGGCATGGTCCCGGACGATGATGTGCGGCTCGTCGGCACCCACACCACCCGCACCGACATCCGCATACATCAGGGGCAGCCGCCGCATGTCGAGCACGAGGTGCTCGATGCCCTCCAGGCGCTCAGCGGCGCGCTGCGCCCAGGATGCATCGTCGTGACCCGCATCGCTCGAGACCACCGTCACCGCGATCAGGCGGCTGGGGCCCCGGGCGGCCAGGAAACAGATCGGGGTGGAGTCCAGACCCCCGGACAGGTCGCAGCTGATCGTCCCGCCGACCCGGGTGCGGGCCTCGACGGCGGCAACCAGCGTCTGCGCCACGGTGGGTGCGGCCTCGGCCAGCGACAGGACCGGCTCCGGTGGACGCCACCACGGCACGACGCGAGCCGGCTGGCCGCCCTCAATGCGGAGGTAACAGTCCTCGGCAAGTGCCCGCACCCCCTGCCACGGGCACCCATCGGCCACCGGATGCGGCAGGTAGGGGTACACGAGGCGGGCCGCCAGCCACTGCTCGTCGAGCGTGGCCCCCGCCAGGCCGGCCAGGACATCCATCCGGTCCGCCGCCACCGTCAGCTGCCCTACCTGGGTGTAAAAAACCCGCCGGAGGCCGGAGACGCTGCCCTGCACGCGGACCCGACCGTCGATGGCCGCCACCAGGTGAAAACTGCCGGACAACCCGGCCCCCAGCCCATCCAGGTCAGCCACCGTCCGCACGCGACGGACCAACGCCGACAGTGCCGCGGCGGTGAGCGGAGCGCACCCGATCACCGCCACCACCACCCCGGCCACCTGAGCCGCCACCAGCTCCTGCGCAGCCCACCGGCCCATCAGCCACGGCCGCCCCGAGGGATACGGCACCGTCTGTGCCGCATGCGGGCCCAACGCCGCCGCGATGCCACCGGCGGCAGGGCAGTCGGGCAGGACCACAAACCAGGCTTGACCACTGTCAGGCGAACACAGCGCGGACTGCACGACGCGTTACTCCGAGTAGTACCCGGTCCCGTCGACCGCCGACCCGTGGCGATCGGCGCGGGTCAGCGCGGCGAATTCACCGACCTCCTCGAGTATCGGAGGCTCATAGACCTCTGGGCGTTCCCCGCGAATCTCGGTGTCACGCTCTGGGTGAATGTCCATGGTACACCTGCCACCTTTCGGATTCTCTATCGTTCATGAGGCGTCTCAGGGTTGGTGTTTACCCATTTCTGTGCGTCCTGGATGACCTGTTGAGGATGGCTGCACGCGGGGCAGCTGAACTGGGCGACGGTCGTGTCGTCGCTTGCGGAGACCAGATGGGATCGGTCACCGGGCAGGAATTGAACGCTGTTGACGGGGCCGCTGTGGTGCCGGTCGAGCATGACCGCCCTGCCAGAGTGCACATCCCAGACCTCAACCAGCCCCTCGGCGGTACCCACGGCGAGTAGTCCACCGTCGTTGCTGAAAGACGGGCTGCTGGAGGGGTAACCGTGAGCGAACAGATCGCGGTCGAGCTTGCCGTCCCGGGTCCAGATCCGCACGGTGCCATCTCCGGCTGTGCTGGCGAGACGCTGGCCGGAAGGATCAAAGATCACGCGGGTCGCGTCGGGCAGCGGGGCGAGTCGCTCCGCGGTGCGCCATCTCCACAGGCGGACCCCGCCGCTGTCGGTGATGGCGAGCAGGTCACCGGTGGGGTCAAACGCAACGCTGTCGGCGGGCTGTCCTGTCCCTGGGAGTTCGAGGTCCGTGTCCGTGCGGAGTTTCCAGAGTTTCCCGGTCAGGGCATCCCACACGTGGACCCTGCCGTCGGTGTCCCCGGCTGCCAGCGTCGTGCCATCGGGGCTGATGGCGAGGCTAACCAAGTACCCGAATGGCGGCAGTGAAGGAGGTAGCTCGTACTTCAGGTTAAGCTGGCCGACGCTGGTATGGTCGTCCCAATACCACAGCCTCGGAAATCTATCGGTCCGCCCCAGAGTAACAATGCGATGCGGTTCGTTCGGGTCGAAGAGCGCTGCCCGTAGTGGATCTTCGGGGTACACGGTGGCCACCGGACGTTTCATTACGTCTTGCGGGTCGATGATGAAGACGTGACCGTCTTGGCTCGCCGTTGCCAGCCAATGCCCATCGTGGCTCAGGTCCACGTCGACGATCGAGCCGCTATTCGCTGGGAAGCGCGGCACTGGAGGTAGTTCCCAGCGTCGCACCGTGCCATTAAAGCCGAGAGACATTACGGCCGTACCCGCACCCAGGTAACTCACCTGGACGACTTCTCCGTCCTGGCCAAAAAGTTCATAGGTAGGGCCGGCCGGAGGCTGTTTACGCTCAAGATCCCAGACCAGGACACGTCCGTCGGCACCGGCGGTGGCAATCGACTGGCCGTCGAGGCTGATGGCTACATCGTTGATGAGACCTACCCGCGGGGGCAGTGGTTTTACTGCTGATCCGACGACGAGGCGGTACGTCCATACTCTCTCATCCTGCGACGTGATGACGATGCGCCCGTCCTCATCGACGACAAGCTTCCGAACGCCGTTCAAGTCGTCGACCGGGTACCGAAAAACGGCGTCCTGCCCAGACCGCCAATTCCACTCGACAATTTCTTTTGATGGCAGGCTCAGGCTGACGACGGACTGTCCGGAGCGTCGGAGCGTCTGTACGTTCAGTGGGGATGACTCCGCGATCTGAGTGCCGGTGTGCGCGTCCCACACTCGCAGCTTCCCGTCTCGTCGCCCGGAGGTCACGACGTGCTGCTCGTCCAGGGGTAAGGCGTCATAGACGACATCTGGGAAGTGCACGATCTGCTTTCCGGTTTCGGGACTGTACGTGCTGGCGACCCCAGAGCTGGAGACGACGAGGACAAGACCGTTCGCGGCGGACCCGATCCACCTGACGGCAATGGGATCTGAGTCTTCTTTGATATCAACGTGCTGTCCGGTCGCGGTATTGATCACTGCGATCATGTCCTTGTTGTCCTGGTGGGTCCTCAGCGCGACGCGGGACGCGTCCGGGGCGACGGCCGCCGTCGACACCGCAGGGATGGAGATGGTCGACGCCACCGGAATGAGGGCGTTTTCCAGGACCGACACCGTGTGCTCGTGTTCCACGGTGCCGTCATCACGGATGAGCCGGATCTTGCCGTGGGCGTCGTAGAGGACGACATGTCGGGAGTCCGGCGTACTCGCCATGCCAATCACCGTCATCGGCTTCGGCTCAGCCGGCCCAGCTACCACTCGACTGCGCGGGCTCGACGCCGCAAGGAGCACCGCCTCCCGGGCCTCAGCGTTGTTGATGACCTGGTAGGCATTGACCGCGTGCCGCAGACTCCCCACGGGGTTGTAGCTGAGGATGGTGGCCGCCTGTGCCAGTTCTGCGCGTTGCCGCGCATGACGATTGTTCACATAGAGGAAAACGCCGGTGACGGCGAGCAGTGTCACCGCCAAAACCGTCGCCAGCAGGGTCAGGTGCAGCCGACGGCGGGCAGTCTGCGCCGCTGCTCGGGCCTCCTCCCGCTCGGCGACGAGGCGGCGTGATACCTCGTCCTGGTGCCGTTGTGCCACATAGCGTCGACGCCAGGTGAGCATCGCGGCACCCATGACATCGTGGAAAATCTCGTAATGGGAAGGGCCAGTGACGCCGACGGCCGGGGGTACTGGGCGCAGAACGCGTGGAGACCCGGATAGCGTATCGAGGAGATCCTGCACGACACGCACCGGCAGCCCCGCAAATTCGGCAAGGTCCTCGGCGGCTAGCGCGATCTTTCTCCCCGATGGCGTGATCAGATGGTGAAAGACCGCGGCGGCGACATCGACCTGCGCGGGCGAGAGGCTGGCCATGACATTGTCGAGATGAGTCTGAACGATCGTCTGGGCCCCGCCCAGCTCATCCAGCGTGCTTTGCCGTAGCGACGACGATCCGCTGGCCCGTTCCTGATTCCACAGGCGGGTCAGCACCAGTTGCAGATAGGGAGTCTCGATATCTCCGCGGTCGTCTGGTGCGGGCCCGTCGAGGGCAAGCACCTCGGGCGCCCGCCCCTCCGCCACTCGCACCTGACCGGTGCGGACCTGATCCAACAGGGACCTGATTAGGCCCGATTCGATGGACATCCTGCGCTCAGGTGGCGCGAGGAGATTGTAGCGAGCGAGGGGACCCTCGATGGCGGTGTGGGCTGCTTCGCGACTCAGGTGCGCCAGCCGGAGATAGTTGCCGAAAAGGCGCGGTATTCGGCCCTTGAAACGATCGAGGCTGGCGAGTGCGTCCTCCCGGATCGCCAGGAGGACATGCACCGGCAGGTCTCGGGTACTCAAGATCCTGCCGAGCTCGGCGGCCAGCCCTTCCTCACCGCGATCCGTCGAGTGGTAGAGGAAGTAGTCCTCGAACTGGTCGAGGATCAGGTACATTGCCGAGACTCGGGACTCGCGCAGCACCTCGCGAAGCCAGGCGACGCCCAAGGTGGAGGTATTGGTGGTCTCCTCCATTGTGCCGCCGCCCCTCACGGGCGACACTGCGTCAACGATCGCCGCTGCGATGCTCGCGAGCGGGGCGTCGCGCCAGACGTTCACGTACACCGCTGCCGTGCCAGAAAAATCCAGCTCGTCGTCGGAGTCGTCATTGATGCGGTGCAGCCGAGGCAGCACACCGGCGCACAGCACCGAGGTCTTGCCGACTCCACTCGGGGCGTACAGCAGAGTCAGCCGCGATGCGATGAGGTTGGCGACAATAAGGTCGGATTCGCGCTCCCTGCCGAAGAAGTACGCCGCATTTTTTTCGTCGAAGGGCATCAGCCCGACGTAGGGGCACTCCGGTACGTCCCGGTCAAGTGCATCCTGAGACCGGGGAGGACCCGTGGCAGTCGTCACGGCATGATCACATTTTCAGCGGGGAGAGTAGTGCGACACATTCGGGAGGAAGTCGTTGCTCAAGGGCTGAGGCGAAGTCCTCCACGCTGACGGACAGAATGTCGACGCCGCGCTTCTTCCAGGCGGACTGGTCAACGCGGTCCGGGTCTTTCTGGATCGCCCAAGACTCGAAATTCTTGCCTTCCTGTTCCCCCCACAACCGGTACAGGATCACTCGAAGGTTCCAGTCCCGCAGACTGTAACCCAGGAAGAGGAAATGACTGGTCCGAAGCTTCGCCGCGAGCGTGACCGGAAACAGACTAGTAGCATCAGCGCGGGCGATATAGTCGATGTAGTGGTCCTCAGTGATGACGAAGCTGTCCCCGTGGATCCGGTCCACGGAGCCGTGCACTTTGGCGATGACGGTCCGTTGATCCAATCGGAGGTCGACGTACTCATTCGGCTTTCGGATCACAGTCATGTCACAATCTGCTATGACGTGGCGGAAAAATCCGCGATCCTCGCCTTGGGCTATGTAGGTGACGAGTTCATACGGTTCACTCTGGTCTTTGAATGCGCGTTCGAGGCAATCGTCGTAGTTCGTCGTCACGATGAGCATGCATCCGCAGGCTTCTTTCGACTCACGGACGCAGCGCGCCACGTGGGCGAGAAAATGATGAAGCGGAGTAGGTGGACAGTCCCTGTCAAAAACGTCGCGGAGTTCCTCGTCGAGCGCTCCTTCCCCCGCCAGCGCCGCGACATACTGCGACACCCGGGCCAGATCACGGTCCTGGATCTGCACATTGCCCAGATACCGGGTGAGCTCGTCAGCGAGTTCCGATCCACTGGGCAGACATCTGCCTCGCTCGAAGGTGGGTGGAGGTCGCTTCCACAGGTTGACCCCGGCGCCGAGCACCGGAACTATCTTACCCTTCACCAGACGCCTGGTGATGAAGTCATAAACATGACCCAGCTCATCGGTCACTGGGTGTTCCCATTCTGACGCGCATCGCGATATAACCGCGCTGACCTGACCACACTAATCTGACAGCCACAGACTGTCAGTGCGTTGAGCCACGATCAAAAGAGTTACACGAAATTCACTCCAACGGCCCAGCGCGACTGTGTTCGAATACCTATCCGTGACCATGAAGACACTCTGCGTGTTTCAGCAATATCTTCTCGTGAAGAGAATATGACTAACGTCACTGCTGTTTCGCTCTTGTTCGATCTGGTGCAGCCGCGCGCGGCGGTGGTCATGGCCGTCACAATCCGGTGGGGATAGCGCCTGTAGCGCCGGAGGTCTCCCTTCCTGGGCGGTGACCGTCGGTGGTGGCTATCGTCGGTGACGGTCCGATCGCATCGCGATATCGTTGTCACGGGCGAAGCAGCATGATCGCGGTGGGGAGTGCGGCGTGTTTGTTGATCGTAGAGTGCGCGGTGTCGCGGCGGGTATGCTGGCGACGATCTCACTGGTGATCAGCTCCTGCGGCGGGTCTTCCGGCACCGCCCAGTCCGCCTCGACCCCCGCCTCAGTCCCTGCCTCAACGCGGCCGGGTGCGATCGGCGCGGCTGAGATCACCGGACCGGTGCGGGGTGCTGCGCTGGTGGCGGCGCTGCGCGAGGGTGGGTTGCTGCTGTGGATGCGTCATACCGAGCGGGACGATCGGTCCGGGACGGTCACCCCGCAGCAGGCGGCCAGCCATGATTGCGCTGCACAGAGCCAGCTGAGCGCCACCGGCCGCCAGCACGCTGCGCAGATCGGCGCGGCGATGCGCGCGTTGGACCTGCCGATCTGGGTGGTGCGCACCGCTCGGTTGTGCCGCACCGAGACCACCGGACGGTTGTTGACCATCGCCCCGGTCAGCGACGACGACCGGTTGGACGCCGCCAGCACCTGGGTCAACCGCGGCGGCGCAGCAGCCGAGCAACAGGCGACGCTGCAAATGCTCTCCGAAGCACCCCCGGCTGGCAAGGATGTGGTGCTGGTCTCCAGCTTGCTGGACATCCCCCACTCCCAGCCTGCCGTCTTGGGCGAGCTCGGCCCTGGCGAAACCGCGGTCTTTCGATCCGGACCGGCCGGGAAGGCCACCCTGCTGGCACGGATCGGCGAGTCAGCCTGGCCGACACTGCTCCCGGCGGCCCCCACACCTCGATGACCCGATGCCCGGGACAGCGCCGTCTTACTGATCGCCCCCGTAAATCCGTCGGGGTGGATCGCGAGTGCCACCGTCCTGGTCGTGGGTGCGCCTTAACCGTCGTGTCGCCGAGTTCGACACCAGGGCTGCTCGGGCAGTCCCCGACAGCTCCCCTGTCGAACTCGGCGACAGGAGAGCGCTGACGATGCTTTGCCCGGTCACCCCGACGGAGGTCTGGGGGCGACCACTGGCCCCCGGCAGCGCCGGATCTTATCCCCTCTTATCCCCGCCAAACCGCCTCCGGCGGAGAATGTGCCGACCGTCGTCAGTGGTGGCCGTGAATCCGGGCCAACCTCCGCGCGGTGGGCAGAGCACCGCACGTGCCGCGTCCACGCGGTTGCTGAGTTCTCTTCGCGGCCCACCGTCATCGGTAGTTGGCGGGGTGAACGCCCGGAAATTGTCGGTGGCGGGGGCGACAATGGTGACGTGACGGAGACGCTGTTGGACCCGAGGCAGGTGCTGGTTGCCGGCCTGGATCAGTGGCGTGCGGCGATCGCCGGGTGTGATGACGCGGGGTTGCGGGATCAGATCCGGGACATCGAGTCGGTCTCGCGGATGCTGCATTCGGTGATGCTAGAGGCCGTCGCGGAGCTGGACTCCCGTCATATCGTGGCAGCCACCGGGTTCGGCACCACGAAGCGGCTGCTCGCCGGGATGCTGCACCTCTCCGCCACCGAGGCCGGCACCCGGGTCGCGCACGCCGCTGCGCTGGCGCCACGCCGCACCCTGGGTGGCGCGGTGCTGGCGCCAGCCCTGCCGAACACCGCTGTGGCGCTGGCCGCCGGGGAGATCGGGCCGGCGCAGGTCCGGGTGATCGCCGAGACGATGACCGCGATCCCGTCTGAAGTCAGCCTCACCGAGCGGGAGGCCGCTGAGGCTGAGCTGGCCCGCTACGCCCGCTCGTTCGACCCCACCTCGCTGCACAAGATCGGGCGGCACATCCTGGCGCACCTGGACCCGGATGGCCCTCCACCCCGCGACGAGCCCGAACCCGCCCCTACCGCAGGGGAGCTGCGGTTGCGGGAACGCCGTGACGGGCGACTGGGGCTGGAGGGATTCCTGGAACCCGAGCACGGTGCCGCGTTCCGCGCTCTGATCGAGCAGTTCGCCGCTCCCCGTCCGGCCGCTGAGCACATCCCCGATCCGCGCACCACTCCCCAGCGCCACGCCGACGCTCTGCTGGAGGTCTGCGGGCTGGCCCGCGCCGCCCAGGACTGCCCGACCGCCGCCGGGGAACCTCCGCACCTGAGCCTCACCATCGACTGGGAGGCCCTGCGCACCGGGCTGGGGACGGCGACGCTGGATTACGGCACACCCCTGAGCGCAGCCGAAGCCCGGCGGTGGGCCTGTGACGCGAAAATCATCCCCATCGTGCTGGGCGCGACCTCCGAACCCCTCGACGTCGGGCGGGCGATGCGAACCGTCCCCCTCTCCATCCGCCGCGCCCTGGTCGCGCGGGACGGCGGATGCGCGTTCCCCGGCTGCGACCGACCACCGGGGCTGTGCCACGCACACCACTGCCAGCACTGGATCGACGGCGGCGACACCAGCGTGGACAACTGCGTCCTGCTATGTCAGACGCACCACCGCCACGTGCATCACACCGGCTGGGACGTCACCATCCACGGAGGACGCGTCCACTTCCGACCACCCGCCATCATCGACCCCAACCGCCGCCCCCTCACCAACCCTCTGCGCCGCTGACCACCCCTGGACGCCTCGCCCGGCGGTGCCGCCTCCCCCTATGACCGAGGCCAAGCAGATCCCCCGTCGGCTAGGCTCACCGAGCATGGGGGCCGGTAGGGAAAGCCCCCGGGGAAGTATTGGTCCCACTCGCTTGGGGTAATGGTGGGCGTGATCCGACAGATTCGCGTGGCAGCACTCTCGACGTCGGTTTCCCATAGCCGGACGGTGGTGTCGGCGCTGCCGGTGGCCAGGGAATGCCCGTCCGGGCTGAAAGCCACCGAAAAGACGATGTCGGTGTGGCCGATGAGGATGCTCAGCAGACTGGGTCGGCGGAGGTCGCGGACATCCCACAGCCGCACCGTGGTGTCGAGGCTGCCGGTGGCCAGGATGCGCCCGTCCCGGCTGAAAGCCACCGAGGTGACGTCGCCGGTGTGACCAGTCAAGGTCCCTAGCAGGCTGGGACGACGGAGATCGCTGATATCCCACAGTCGCGCGGTCCTGTCGTTACTGCCGGTGGCCAGCGTGTGCCCGTCGGCGCTGAAGGCCACTCCGTTGATGCGGCCGGTGTGGCCGGTGAGGATCCCCAGCAGGCTGGGATGCTGGGGGTCGTTGACGTCCCACAGCTGTGCGGTGCTGTCGTCACTGCCAGTGGCCAGGGTGCGCCCG
>JBBPTF010000569.1:0-12356 GCA_038094015.1 Phylloporus cf. gajari
ATCCCACAATGTGACAGTATGAGATGCCGATGATTTGGGCCTTTTCAGGACCTTCTCGATAAATTTCTGCGCCCTTTGCTTGCCAACCCTTTCCAAAAACATCTTCTGCGATGCTTCGCATTTGTTTTATGTTCTCTGGATCACCTGTCTTGAAAGCATTCATGATCGCATTCGCTGTAACTAGCGCCTTGTTTTGTAGCGGGCTGTTCCCAGGTAGCGTTTCGGAAATCTCTTTCAGCGTATTGAAGTCCCACATAAGGTGCCCTGTCAAAAGATAACCAGATGAATCTTTTAACACGGTCCTTGCACGCACATGCTTCTTGGTTAGGAACCACTATATCAGCGGACGCCAAGTTGAAGTACCTGTTCATCTAGAGTCGACAGATTAATAGTAATCATAGAACAAAACACATTCTCTCACATCTGGGGGTGCAATCGTATCACCGTTCCATGGCACTCCAAACATGCCATTACAACTGGATTCAATTACTACCTCGTAAGAGCCTCGCTCGACAGCTTCGTGGGGGATAATGTGCTCTACACGACGGTCTCCACCAAAACCGCCAGTAATGCCTGAAAATGCTTGATGAGCCGAAAGGATACAGAATGGTGTTCGGTGTGTACCCTGTAACGGCAAGCCCTCTGGAGTGAATACCATGGCTTCACATCCAGGATCGAATTCGACTGCCAACTGATCAGAATGTTTCGTCGAGAAGGCAAGACACGAGCGCACGTTGAACACGTTCGTATTGCTTCCAATCCGACGGGATCGTAATCCTGACCTTCCACCAGTGATTTGTCTGGAAAGTGAAAGGATATCAGCCATGTTCAAAGAACGATGGCGTTTTCAGTTCATACCCCTTATCATTTCAATTAGACACAGATCGTGATGCGCTGGATACATCAGATGCTCACATGATGGCCCAAAGGAATCGCCTTTCTTTGCGGGTTTGAATGACTGTTGGATCGCTTCCTCGAAGAGAGGTTTCGACAGACCGGGGGCACTCCAGACTTGCAAGTCAACATACTTGAGTCCATCAAGTCTGTGTTTAAACAGTACGGAAGAGAGATTGACATCTTGGAAATGACCACCAAGGAAAGTCGAGAGCCGACTTTGGGTCAGGTTCTTGATCCACTTGCCCCCGGGTTCGTAGTTGAGTTGAGGGTAATGGCCACAACTAGCGTGGTTATGGGCCATCCTTGGAGATGCTCTTGATCAGACTCGATGATGGTCTGGTAGAAAGACGAAAGCGTGGGGTTGGTCCATACCAGGCTAATCCATTTTAGCACTGTCAGTGACACCGCGCAATATGAAACGCTGACTAGTACGTTTCCAAGTGCCATCCGGATCTTCCCCGCGGCATTCAGTGGATTCAGCGACACAAGTACCCTTGTTCTCGACCTAGTCCCCGCTGCTGCCCGCCCCCAACGGACACGTCGTAATCTCAGAACAGCGTTTCACAGCATGTCAATATTCCCATGGTACTTTCCTACAGCTGTCAAGGTCATTCTTGGGACTAATTTGGTATCAGCTTTGCGTCCATATCTATGTTTGGGCGATGTGCGGCGACCTCATGTACGTGAGGAGCAGGAACCACCATCTTTGGACCCACAGAGGTCGAATATAAATGGCCCCCAGTCTTCCCCATCGAGCACCCCGCAATTCGCCTCAGACCAACAACTTGGATTCGACTTATACTTTTCTGCGAAAATGTCCATTATCCTAGAGGTGGACAATTCTGATGTCGATACTGACTTGGCCAGGGATGCAGACGATACATTCACGGGTCTCAACGACCCTTTGGACGAAACAAGCGCTCTGGACGACTCCGAGTCTGCGTTGGAGGACTTGCAGTCTGCATCCTCTGATTCTTCTTACTTGAACATCGGTATGGACAACGACGACATTGGCGATGAGGAAATCGACGCCACCGGATCTGTGGATCTTAACGAGCAACAGTCTGACGGAGACCTAGAAGAAGTGAGTAATTGGCGTGGTGCTGGTGATCATCAAATAAATTGTTTGTAGGTTGACGCAGAATCCGCGGAACAATCCCACTCCGATGTGGATCTCTGTAGCTCTATCCTGGGAATGTATCGCATCCTCGACCTGATCAGTGAGCGCGGTACCAGCGGTCTAGGTATGACTGCACAGTGGCATGATGGCTCAGATGCTCTTACACTCGTACAGTCGATAAGATCATCATCGCCCAGGATTCTCTCAGGCGTTTCCTGAATGAGATCTCACCAGGTGCTTATTCGTCACTGACGAAAGTTGACTTCAAAGCTCTCGACAAGTTCCAAGTCAAACCCCTCGGAGTTTACGGAAGCAAGGATGAGATTGTTCGCTTCTTACTCTCCATCGAGATCATTGATGGCACTACGTATGTCCTGTTTGGCCCGCCGTTCATTTCATGTTGCTGACATTTTGGTAGTTCCACTAAGTTAATCGATCCTTCAGAGAAAAGGCCTGCCCTCCGTTCTGGCTTATACATTTGCCGTGTCCCGGGCCCTGTCGGCACAGTTGAAAAGATGTATGTTATTTACTGGCCAGAGGACTCAACATGGGACGACGATGCTTCCCCACCCGTCCGCAGAAATCGTGTTACATTCATGAGGTGAAGTCATGTTGGATCGTGATGTGCATGCAAATTCTTATCGGGTGTCACTTTCTCAGGTTCCTCACGAAGATTTGTGACCAAGTTATCGCCCTAATCTCTGCAGATCATGCACAATCTATGATTTGGAGTGACCCAGTCAGCGATGACCAACTTTCTCAGTCCGACGACGACGATACAGATCGATTATTCACTTTTGAAGTCGCAAAAACGAAAGAGCAAGAAGAGGGTGTCTCTGTGCGTCAGGGATTTGAGGTTTGTCGCTTTACGCCTTTTATTTGACTATCAGCAAATCACTTGGTTCGTTAGTGTCCTTTGGATGACCTTATCGTCGCCGATATACCCCCGGAGTATAATATGGACCCTGCGATACTTACGCCTCGCCTACTCTTTGGCGAAACGAGACAAGGGCTTTTGACCACAAAATATGTGCCCGTCAAGCGCTCCGTAAAGACTCTCAGCGCGTTCAGGATCAGCGCGTTTGTACTCCAAGATGCCTTGTATGCCGTTGAAGCCGCATCTCTCTTCATGTTTTTCTGACTGATTTCAAGGTCGAAAGAGCGTGTACAGATATCGGACACCATTAGCCCCAAATCGATCAATCAACTCATCCGATTAGGACTTGAAAAGCGTTTCCCTGAAGAGTGTAGTATTTGGACGAAGGAAGTCAATGCTATTAGATTGGCGTATCAGAAAGATGTGAAGGTTCAGCAAAAGGTGGCCCAGGACTCGTTGAACGAAGCGAGAGCACGGACGGAATCAAGCATCCGATTCGCAGTTGTCAACGCTATATTTTCTCGCTACCCGTCCGTTGTCGTTTGTCTTTTCCATACCTTGCTCACACACGGCTCTATAGCACGCTCGATCGCAATCGGTGCTTCTTGTCAGTCCCAGCACTCACCCCCGACGAAGAATTGAGACTGGGGGGTGAGTCATGCACAGGAGTTACCATATTCGTTCTGACGACACCCTTTAGAATGCTATTCCAATCTAACGACGATTCACCCCCGTATTGCGGAGAGTTTTAGTGACGAGCTTCGCAGGGCCAATTGCAAGAATATACCCGAGGAAGGCTTCAGAAAATCAAAGGAAAGGATTCTTCTCGTTCTCTATCTATCACGCACCCTCTTGAACAAAACAGAGGCTCAACTCAACACTCTTGTTGGATCAGTTTTCAAGGACAACAAGCGGCAGTTGCAAATTAACTTGGCGTCTATTCTCCATGAGATGGCGACCCCAACGGATCAACCACCCAAGCCATCGACATCCGAGATGAGAAGTGCTGAAAAGATGCTCAAGGATGGCGGCAATGAGCCTTCCCTCATTAGTGACCCTGACTTCGTTGCAGACCTTGATGGTCTCTCGTCCACCATGCCTGCATTGCAAGATGTAATAAAGGTCGCAAGGGATCAGGCCCAGAAATACCTTGGGAACACCGTGGAGAAGCTCTGCCGCATTCTTCTAACTTCTGCTCGTCAAATACAGCTAGAGGACACTGAAGCACAGCTGAAGCTCGAAGCGGAACGCCGGAGCGAACAAGACCTTCGAGATGTAACCCGTTCACTTATCCAGAAGTTGAATACTCTTTCAGAGTCGTGTGATTCTCTGTGAGACTTCTCTGAAATGACCGACAAATTACGCTAGCTAATTTAATTCCAAGGCACACTCTGCGTCTCAAGTCTGTCTTGCAATGCAGGAATTTCAGTTTCCACCGTGAGAGACGTATGTTTGGTTTTCCTAATTTGGCTTCCACTGCCAACAAGAGCACCAGGTCCACAGAGTTTCGAAATTACCGGACATCGGGAGACATTGAAGGAAGCCTCGCTGTTGTTCACCATTCATCTCATGCACCTGACGTCACAAGACCAACACGAGCTTCAGCTGGATCCTACGAAGATACCCAATCCGCGTTTCAAGGAGTCATATTCATTTCAGCTACCTTTGGGGTTCTCGATATCGTGAGGACGAGGTCTTGTTATCTATTTTTGTGTGGGAACTGACCGGAATTCAGCCATTCGCAGCTCCTTGAAGGAGATAAGTTACTTCTGGTGTTAATCGACCGAAACGGTAATCTCCACCTCCACTTGGACCATCTTAATAGTATCGAGAACTCCATCGGACGAGAACGTGGGAAGATGCTTCATCGAGACAAAATCGGCGAGGAGTTCTTGTTAGCATTCGATGAATCTCAAGCTATGCTTGCTCTGATTTCCTGTGAGAAGGTACGTAGCCAAGAACCGGGTGTTTGGTTAATGTTAAAAGTGCCCCCAGCTACAGCTTCACGTCTTTGTTTATGATGACAATCGAGGGTTTACTGCCTCCGGTAGTGCTATCACCCTTGGCTCATGGTATGGCGAAGGGACGACAATCAAGAAAGCTTGTTTCACTTCAGGAAGCGAGGAACTTTTACTTGTCGACTCTCAAGCTATTGCCCGTGTATTCTCACTCACCACCATGCAATTCCGGTAGGTACCGCTGTTGGGTCAAAATACTGTGATAGTAACCTTGGCGAATTCTCAGGCCAGCTTCTTTGGACCTCCATCTCGTTCCGATCGAGGTTCTGTCTTCCCCAGACGGTTCATGTTTCTTGAGCATCATATCAGACGGCTCCTCTACCAGCACAATCGCTTACCACTGGAGCACTTTTGGGTCCACCGACGGTGTACCACTATCTATCATAGATTGGGCAGGCGACAGTAGCACTGTCGTCAGCTCATTCGTCCGCAGAAGTGCTGTCTACCTTCTGAAGCTAGACTTGTCGACTTGTACTTGCAGCTCTGTCGCACTTGACATTACCCGAAAGGTTACTGAATTCATGTTTAGGGAGAAGGATAGTCGTGGCGCTTTGTCGAGAGACACTCATCTCACGGCGCACAACTCCCTCGTGGATTGTCATGCTGATGTATGGACACGCTTTCCTGTCCTCCCAGCCGTCCAGCGTGCTATTATTTCCTCGGGCGATCGTCGCCGCCGCTCTATTCTTTTCGTCACTGATCGGGATCACAATCGCTATCAAGCCCACTTTACTGACATGATCGAGACATTTGAAAGGGCCTCAAAAAAACCAACTGGAGACAGGCTGAGCACACTTCAAGTCTCCGCAATAACGTTCGATAACTTCACAGCCGAATTCTCCCCCCATACCGAGTGGGAGAATGCCTCCGTTTTTCAAGTCGGAGAATGGGTTGTCGACATGCTCTGTCTCATTCCTATCCACCTGGCACTCGCCAGAGATAATCGATTCGTTCCGTTGAAGGATGGCGTAATTTCCATTGAAGTCGAAAAGTCCTTACTCGGTGCTGAGATCAACCGCATCGTTGATTCGATATCATTTGGGTGGTATGAGTCTATATTTCAGTCTTACATGGCGGACAAGGTGCGAACTTTCCACATGCATACTACCTCTGGGTTAATGTCGACTTCGTAGCCCGTTCGTGTTGTCTCTTCTATGGGAGAACAATCCGTTGGGAAAAGTTTCACCCTTAACCATCTTGTCGACACGTCATTCGCTGGATCGGCAATGCGGACTACCGAAGGTGTCTGGATGTCGGTGACCCCTACTAAAGAAGCATTAATTGTTGCACTTGATTTCGAGGGTATGTCGAAGATTCATTAAACTTTTTCTCAGTATCCCGTACTTAGACCGTATTCAATAGGTGTTCACAGCATAGAACGCTCCGCCCAGGAGGATACACTCTTAGTTCTCTTTAATACTGCAATTTCAAATCTGGTATGTTGTGCACCTATGAAAACGAGAGAAACCCCATGATTTTGACGCACCAGGTCCTTTTCCGCAACAACTTCGCCCTGAGTCGTGATATCACTGGGTTGTTCCAGTCATTTCAGTCTAGCACAACGGTCTTGGACCCCGTCGCGAACCCTTCACTTTTTCAGTCCACTTTGGTTATCATCATCAAAGACGTTGTCGACTCGGACAAGACGGAAATCGCCCGAGAGTATGTGATTCGGTTATATATATTCTCTTGCCTGAGACAGATTCGCCTCAGATTCTCACTCAAGTTCCAGCAAATAGTCGAGGAAGAGCAAGATGCCAACTTCATATCTCTTCTCCACGGTGGCAAGCTGAACATCATCCCCTGGTAAGACGTGCTTTCATTCGTCAGGAGTACGGTTCAAGCCGTATGACAGGCCGGTCATCGAGTCCAAGGAGTTCTACAAGTTGTTCCCAACGCTGAAAAGGCGCCTTGATCAGCAGGTTGTGACACACAAAGCCGCGGGAGAGTTCCTGCACCTGGTGAAGACATTGATGGCGAAACTTAAGGTTGGGCTTATCATCACTAGCGTTGTGTGTGAATTAATTTGTTCCTAGGCAAATGATTGGGGGGCGCTCTCTCGTGCGGTCATATAGTCCAGCTTACTCTGTTTTCGCTAATTCTTCTGTAGAAACCATGGCTTCGCATCGCGCACAATTGTTATTAACACTCCTGCCTACCGCCTTAGCCTTTGGTATGCAAGATGTAGAGCCAGATATCGAGTTGCTGAAGGTGTGTCCCGAAAGCCTTTGTGCAACGAATGGTATTCACCTCACGTCGTACGTGCTCAGAACTTAGACACGGACATGCCAATAGACTTTCCAGATACGGACGCCCGCTTCTTCGTTGCCAATGTTGAACACCCCCAACCAGTGACCCACGAAGAAGCATTAAACGCGTTGCTCACAGCGTGGGACGAGTTTGATTCTCGCCAGCATGTTCCTGATACTCAGTGGGCAGAGGGGCTCGCTCGGTACCTGGAAGATCTGGCGGAAATGCGCATCAACCACGTTCGAGCGTGGGTTAAATCGAACTTGACGCGTTTCCAGGCTGGTCACGCTAGCGTGATGGAGCTTCAGCGAACGCTCGAGAACGCTGTCATTGACTTGAAGAGCAATGTGCAACTCTGTCGAACGCAATGTGTGTCTTGCCAACTGCTCTGTATTCAAAATCGCTTCCATGAGGGAGTACATGACTGTAAGACGACACATGTTTGCACGCAGTCTTGCGAGTACTGTGTAGTAGAAGACGAACTCCAGGAAGAGATACTAAGTTGCTCGATGATGTAAGTGACATCAAGGGTTTATTGAGCATGCTCACATTATCCTTTGTAGAGCTGGTCATTCTGGGAAACACGTGTAAGTTGGCTTTGCGTTGATTATTTTCGTTCGATCAAGACTGTCTATCAGATGCTCAGTCGACATCCACCTGTGCGGTGCACCGTGCAAACTTGGGGGCACAAACGGATGTCTCGAAAAATGTGCCAAGGTTCGTTTGATATTCAAACAATTGTCCACCAGCGTTGTTTATGGCTATAAGGTCTCTGGTCACGAAGACGATGATCATCAATGCGCGGCCACTACACATG
Source organism: Phylloporus cf. gajari (assembly GCA_038094015.1). Lineage (NCBI taxonomy): Eukaryota > Fungi > Basidiomycota > Agaricomycetes > Boletales > Boletaceae > Phylloporus > Phylloporus cf. gajari. The sequence continues at coordinate 7,980 of JBBPTF010000569.1, forward strand.
CATGCGGCGAGGTAAAAATAGCCTTTTACTTTCCACTATTATTTTTTTACGTTCTACGTCTCCAGCCCTGTGAATTATGTTCTGTGACGCTGCCAGATGGATCTGAGTATATGTGTAAAGGGAGATGCGGAATTTCAGTGTACGTGTGCTCGTGCGACTATAGTTATAGACGAAATCATTCAAGACCTGGTTTCCTCAGTGACATTGACCACAAAGCTCATCAATGTGACGCGCAGTATTGCCCCATACCTTGTCAGCTTTGTAGGCGGCTCTGCTCAAGTTCTAACCATTTACATGCGTTGGAGGCAGATGCAATACATCTTTGCGGGTACGTGATCCATTGGTGTACCTTACATCTTTGGCACAAACGTCGTCTATACTAGGGAACCACATGCGTGTTCTCAGCGATGCACTGCTCCAGGTGTATGCGAAATCGACACTGCGCCTGAATCGATCGAGGAAACGTTCAGAGGAATGCACGAATGCTTCCAGTATACCAAGGTATGTCGTTACGTATTTTCAAAGCCATAAGTTAATCCGGTACTTGGACAGTATTCGCAAGGTAATCTTTTCAGAGGAGAATGATAGCCTACTGACGATGCATGCACAGTCGCGAAACGACTCAAATGCGTCAAACCCATCCCCGCTGGCCAGCTACAGCATGGGGGTTCGCATGATCATAGCTTGGACCCAAGCGTCGTGCACTATTGTCAAGCAAGGTCAGCTAACCTTGCGCTATGCATCTCAACCAGCTAACCCGCAAACAGATGCACGAGTTGCCAGTATTATTGCACACTGCCCTTGGGTATTGTTTGAGCACTTCCCCCACATTACTAAGGTTAACTGTCTTGTATAAACAGGCCACTCCCAACAAGAACACGAAACACGCCATGGTTCAATGTCGAACGTTCGGTGGTCTGTTGACGGTCCAGATGAAGAAGGTCTTGAGGTAGAAGGGCGACGATTCTCGACGAACGACGAAGGCGCACCGATGATGTGCAGTCTGGTGTGCCAAGCCCTCGGTCGCCATGTCCACATCGACTATTGCAGGGCCAAGACTCCATCTGAGTGTAGAGCGAATTACGAAGTGCAACATGTCACAACGGCACTGCGACCAGAACCAGACCGACCAAAGGACTTTTTGACACACAACTTGTTCTGGAAGCGTAGCGGCAAGTCGAATCGTCTCCTTTTTTGTCCTCTCGGTCTCATCTACCCACAGGGTTCAAGGACCCGTATTCGCGCGAAGAGCAAGCGAACTTTGCAAAGTGGTAGGTCGATTTCTATGGTCACTTCCGTTATGTCATACTCACTGTGTCTCCAGTGATTCGATGTGTGCTGGTAAATTCAGCATTCTGTCTGTGTTTGTCTTCAAAATGACCTTTCCGTAGGATCGGAGCATGCCGCTTCGGGGGGTAAACCGGCCGTGCCCTCGCATTGCATTCTTCCGCTCTTCCATGCACCATTGAATGCAAATAGCGCTCAACCAAAGCATGGATATATTTCTAGGGATGGACATCAATTCATATGTAGGAATCCATCAACTCAACAGCAACCATTTCACATGTATGTACCTGCGACCAAGCTCTACTGATAAAACTGACCACTAGTCGTTAGTATCTTCTTGATCGATAGGTGAGCGGTATAGATCTGTCTAAATTTCATCAGTGTGACTGACGCTTGCAGGTCGATGTCAATGGCAAAGAACGATATAAAACCTTCGAGAGGCTCAGTAGCGTGCACAAAAATTCTCGGGCGTGGTATGAATAATCGAGTTGGAGCAGTCTATGCTGCCCTGCACAACTTTTGGACCGCTCGACAAGCCGTATCCGGTCAACAACATGACGCAAATACCATCATTTTACACTCTGAGGACGCGCAATCCGTGTGTGAAAGCGATACAACAAGATCACCGGACGAACTTCTTGACCTCCTCCTCCCAAATCGCCCTCATGGTGGCAATTGTTTTGACAAGGCTCTCAAAGCGGCCAATGCGGCTATATTGAAGTGCTGGGATGACACGCGTCCACCAGTAATCATCTTCCTCTCCGATGGCATCGCTTCTGTGAGCGATAGCGTAGTGCGAAAACTCTTTCGCACAGCCGCGCAGAAAGGGTGGGTATTGGTCAGCCAGATTTTCGACCTCAACCTTAACGTTTCTTACAGGAAAGGACTTTCTTTGCACGCTATCTTGTTCGGTCCAAAGACAACTTCTATTCGGATGGCACAGATGGTCACCGTTGCACTCGATGCGCAGAGCAAGACCCCTGCTTTGAAAAGCGCACCGTCCTCATTCCACGAGGCACTTGATAGCGTAAGTCGTTTCACATGGTTCCAAATTGACCCAGGCGCTCAATTTATATTTCACACAGGTCCAACTGTCACAAACTTTCCTCGGGATCGCAGAATCACTGAGGAAGCCCAGAGGGGCGTTAATGCAGTAAGAGGATTTGATATTGCATTGGGAACAAGCCTGTAAAACATTTTCAATATTTTTCCGTACTTCGGTTTGCGTGTGTAACGGTATTATCGCACGCGTGTCGTCGCAGGTGATGTGCATGTAATGCCATGCTGGCGTCACTAGGTCATGTAGTATCGAACCAATACGCCATGGAGTAATCCTCCCGCTGAAGCATTTTGATATGATCTGAAACCGTGAAAGCACCACTCCGAACGCTTGCGTTCATTTACTTCGGGGGCGGATATTTGTGCCTTTGGAACGTATAAGACAGTGGGAACCAGGGAAGCTAAGAAAGTTACCCGCCGCAACACACCGAATCTTGCGCGACGCACAGTAGGTGCATGCACGCTTTGTTCCTGAGCCATTGGGGTGACAAGATGGACCCCGGATACTACATGCGTCACATGCCTGCAACAACCTCAGATGTCTCGAGTTAAGCAATGTTTTTGATTTACCTTGACTTCCTCCCCCTCCGATTCGACGAGTTGTGATCTCCGTTTCTTTCGGAAATCGCCCCCCACTTCAGAGTCTGCTAACCGTTTCTTTCCTTTGGGATCAAGTGTCGGTCCAGTTCCCGAACCGGAAGCTTCTGGAAGCGCTTCGGACGACGAGAGCCAGAAGGTGGCAGCGGGTGCGTATGCGGACTGTCAGAGGGACCATATGGAGGAAAATCCGGATCGTCAGGGGTGGGGAAGGCGGAGACCAAGGAGTCTAAATCGTCGGGGATCGCAGAGGGCTGCGAGATTCGAGGTTCCACTTGTTGCGGACTCTCAGAGTCCCTCAGGAAATACACTATTTTTTCTGAGATATTGAAATAAAGACCCACAGCCACTTACCGGACGCCGGAAACACCTCCCACTAGAGATCCTCTGTGATTATATGTAAGAACGTGTCGGGTTCGAGGTCTATATAACAATTCCCAGAGAGTGATGGATCATCGTCGTCCATCCGCAGGTGGAGAAGGCCCAGGGTGTCCAGGTTGAACCCGGTGGTGTAGTGCTTAAGCAACACCCGCTCCACGCTCCAAGAGCCCGGGGTGGTGGTCTGGTGTCGGATCTGGAATGTCCATCTGAATTGGAGTATAAAAGAGTGAAATCATACTGAGAGAAATGCGTACGATTTCATCGCCTATTCTGGTCTGGAACCAGGACAACCACACTTTTCTTGGCCCGACGATGTGAGGATGTACGTCGAGGGCGGCCTTGACACGCGTGATTTTGTAGTGATGTCGTTGTTCATGTCCGCCAGTCGATTTGGTGGACACAAATTTCCTACAAACAAACAACTACTCTTTATGTTACACTATCAAGACACCTTTACAACCGATACTGCGACAAGTTTACGTGGCAAAGGTGATCCTTGTTGGCGAGAGAGTACAGCTCGTCAAGCGCTGAAGCTGCTTCCGGCTTCGCAATAGCCGCTAGATGTTCCTGCGATATTGGCGTATCAATAGACAGTTCATGCCCCTTTTCATTGCCTCACCTCTACTGTCTGCCATCCGCTGATGACAAAATACTTGTTCTCGTCTTCGCGCGTCTCTCCGAATACAAGCTCCCCCCCACTTTTCTCTGAAATCTTGGACAAGATTTTGACAACGGCCGCGCGATTCTCGGGTGCCTTTAGTGTCAATATCAGTACTTCCGTGACTGGCTGTTGAAGCGCAATCGTCGGGGCAGAGAATCGGACGTGATACATTTGTAGTGTGTTCATATCACCGATACAAGCGGTGAGCGTCTCGACGATGGCTTGGTAAGACGCTGAACTTATGACTGCAGCGTGTGCCTCATAGCTGTCCCAGTCTGCGCGTACAGTGTCGATAAAACTCCGAAGGGAGCTGAAGAGTCTGACATACTGAGAAAGACATAAGGTGTCTTCGAGTTCTCGACTTGTTTTCCGTAATAAACTGGGCTAGCCGT
>JBBPTF010000570.1:0-13720 GCA_038094015.1 Phylloporus cf. gajari
TTCCCGCACATTGACATATGTGTTGAGTTGCGGGAATTGTACACCATTCAGATGAAAAAAGACTGTGGTATACAATCCGATATGATAAAATTTCCGCAAACCAACAATGGTGTCAAAATGCGGGAAAATGAGGTAGTTTTAAGTGTATGACAACACTATATACAGCTCTAACATGTATTGTTGTGATACATTATTTGGGATATGATATACGACATGATTTGACAGAAAGTATGTACATAGATGTGACAGCAAGAGATTGGATTAAAACCAAGATATTGGGTGGAATATATGAGAAGAAGGATTCGTTTAAATGCGTCTGCGATGAGTGGAATGGCCGGATCCATTGGTTGAAGAAAGCAAAACGACAAGATCATCAGAAGAATCATCGTCATTGTAACAATCTTCGATACGACGCTTGCTGGATGAGGGAACTATATCAGAGCAGATCCTTGACAGTTGGGAGGAATGATCAACGTGACCACGTGTGCGAACCCATTCATTTTCAAGAAGGGAATTGGCGGTATGGACACCAGAAAGATCAACGACAGCATCATAGGCACCATACTCCTTGTTCGATAAAAGACACTGTCTAACGCCATCCCACATTTTCTTGATTTCCTCAGGTGTTGCAGGTTCGACGTTCTGGCCCCATCGAAAACCCTTTCCAGTCCTTCGGCTGGTGGGTTTGAATAGTCGAAAACGTAATAGGGTGTTGGAGAGGTTGATCCCTTTCGTAGCTGACAAAGTAATGTTAGAGTATGAAGGGAATGGGACGAATAAAACAATGATGATGAAATAGAAGAAATGAGAAACATACAGTGTTTGTCTAAGAAGGCATTTACTTCAGGTAAGTCCTTGCCAAGTTTTCCAGCCAAAGGAGAGCGATCGTCAAGGACAGCAATGATAAAAGACGAAACCATAGTGATGAATGGAGGTAGTTCCTTGGATCCTTTCTTGTTGGGTCGTTCATTCCAAGACATGTTTGCATAAAAGTCAGCAAACTGAGAGGTCGACCAGGATTTGTCTGTTGAGAGCGAAGTTGGAGCATAGATCTTAGGGAGGAGGCCAGCAACGATGAGGGAAATGAACATGGCAAGGGCATGGAGAGGAATTCCAACAGGGTCATAATTGGACTTGACCCATTCGTAAACACTCTTGGAGTAAGGAGTGTTTGAGCCATGAGAGATAGACCATTCAGAGGGGAAGGACTGTTTGTGGAGGATTTTATAGAAGTCCGTGAGGCAAATAGAGCAAGCAGACCAAGAAGTTCGGGAGTCATTGTGAGAGATCTGTTGAGAAGAAAAGAAGAGTTCGGTTTGTCTGATCTGCCGTGGATTGAGAGGGACACGAGATATAGCGCGGTCGACATGATTTGGTTCAGGAGCACCAAGAGGAAGCCAGGTGTCATGGACGATCTGGGTTGATGGACGACCTGGACGAGGATTCTGGACAGAGGCAGGATCTGCATCTGTCCAAGGGACATGATTGATGTTCATATGGATCACGACACGAGTGAGAGAAGCGATGATCAAGTTATCGATGGTATTGTGGGCATGGAAACCAAGAGGCTGAACACGAGGAAGGTCCCAAGTCATATTCTTCAATTGATCAAGAGCAGCAGCAATGATGGGTTGGAACATGCCACCTTGGATGAAAGGAGGGGCACGGCGTTTGTTGGCACCATCGACAATGGACTTGATGAAAAATGACAAAGGCCGACTACCACCTCTCGGCTCCTTGAGTTGAAAAGGGATGGTATTGTCACGTCGAGCTGGACTTATGGCATGCAAGAGGCTAGAGAGTTTATCTTTGTAAGACAAGGGGTATGTAGAGTTGGACCAGACCCTAAGTTCGATCCTCCGGAGGCGTGCAGCCTCCTTGTCACGCCTATTGCCATGAGCAAGCAAAGAGGCAATGTCTTGCTTGACAGCAGTGGAGACAAGATTCCTGACATCTTCAAGATAAACATTCATAGCAACCTTGAAGACGCGATCCATGACATGATTGGAAAATTCAGAGATTGTCAGTTCAGGATTGTTGGAGGATGAATGGAAGACGGTGGTAGAAGGGTGAGGATGGTCTATGACATCAGCGATGATAAAACGAGCTTCTGATTGCTAATGGATAGTGAAGAACATCAGTAAGAGTGGTAACAATACGAAATTATGAAGATAAGGACACAGATCATCTGATTTCCCGCAAACTAACAAGAACAACGAGTTGCGGGAAATGACTGTTGATTGACCAGCGATGATTATGTGAAATGCAACAGAATATACCGCAAATTAACACAGTAGTCAAATTGTGGAAACATAGAATGTATCATGATGAAATGAGTCACCACTTACTTGTGCATGAGCAGTATCATATGTCAACTCTTGGACACGCTTTGAACCCATCAAAGGATGATTGTCAGATGGTCATCGTGCCCAGGCTTTGGTTTCGATGTGAAGGGTCCTAAGTGAGAGTTTTGCAAAGGGGACAATGGTCTGGTTGAGACAGGGAAAGCCATCATGAAGGATGCCCAGGTTTAAATAGTGAGGCTGCATGAGCTTGTTACAGAGAACCTTGCCTGAGCCAGTATGGGCATAGTTCAAACAACGTTCCAACATGGACATGAACTCGATGTGATATGGGTCGATAGACTTGCCCACATGAATGCCGTGTTTGAGATGATGATCCCAAACAAGCTCGATCAAGCTGGTGAGTGGAAATGTTGCCCAGGTGAGGAGGTTAGGAATGACCTGACAAGATATGCTCAACACGGTGTCATGACTGTAAAAGGAATTAGGAACGGACCTCTGGTTTGAATGGCTTGAGACAGGCAAGTATTGGATCCAAGGTTCTGGGGTGGATGGCTTGCTTACATATCTTTGAGATGACATCTGAATAAATTGTCCTAAGAAGATAGAGCATAAACGTCAAAGATGAGAATAGAAGGAAAGATGATATGGCAAACCTTCCGTTGCGATGTTCAGGAGACAGACGATAGACGTCGATGACAAAGGTCTGTTCGATCCTCGTTGCTTGAGGTTGATTATCTCCAGCAAGGGTTCGAATATATCGCTGATGAGGAAGGCCATTGTCACAGTGAGCCTTTCTTCTTTTGAAACGTCTCTTGGTAGACTGAGAGTTTGCAGTGGTGCCTGCGAGGACAGAGGTGGCTAAACCAAGCTGTACGTAGTGAAAGCGAGCTTGTTCTCGAATGCGATGAGCGATGGCATTATATATTTGACAGGAAATGCCATGTAGGACAGGAGCACCACGTCTGAAGTCATCGTCATGGGGATTGTTGTCATCTTCTTCATCAAAGAGAGGAGGGGTGAGTACAGCGTTGATATCTTGTAAGACGAGATCAAAGGACTGAATTGATCTGTTTGCCTGGACGTTGCCATAAGTCTTTGTAAAGGCAAGGGGGTATGCATGGTAGGTGTTCTTTCCATCCTCGTCCGGGGGAAAGAGGGTGTCGATACGAGTGAGGTCAAGAAGAGCACCAGACTCGTCATAACCATTGATGGCAGGGATGCGTCTTCTGACACGAAAGCCAAGTTTGTTATAGACGGGGATGTCATGATCATCATCTTCCATATGAAGAAGGTCAACCTGAACACGGTCTGGGTTGTCAACAGGAAAATCGTAGAGGTCGCCATGGAAGCGATGAAGAGCAGCACCAGAGAGATTCTCCCATTCTCTGACATCTCTGAAACTAGAAGAGAGGAGAAAGATGAGAAGAGAGAGCGATCGAGGGCGAGGAAAGAAAGACGTACGTGAGATGGTGAGCGAGGGAAAAGGCGACGAGACAGAGATTGGAATAGTCTCTGTCTTTGTCCCAGGCATTTATTTCGGCTTGGATGTGTTCTTGATGGTGTGAGTGGCAAATGGGCTGGTTTTGACCGAACCTCATGGTAAGGGCGACGGGAGAATTGTGAGTGAGGAAACCGTCTTGTTTCCAGGCGTCAGGTGCGTCATGGACCCAATTATCCCAGGATGCTCTGATGCGATTGTCCAAGTCTCGCATCTGGTGGAGATTGAGTTGAAAGGAACGGTTGTTCTCATCCAACCTGCCACTAAAGGGAAAGAGAAGAAGGGATGAGTGTGAAGAGAGAGGAAGAGGAGGAGAGACTTACAGGATGTCTGTGGAATGTTTGACTGTCTGAGCATTGATAGGAAGAGGATACTTGACTCTATATGAGATGTCCTGGAAGCGCATGTCGTTGAAGAGGTAGGCGAAAAACATGACGACCATGTATGCATGTTCTGAAGTGAGAGATGAGGAGGGAGCTGTGAGTGGGGTCATGTCAGGAGGGACGTCTGGAGTGTCAAGGAGGGATGAAGGGACGAAAGCGAGCCAGAGTTCTTCCTGACCACGATCGCCTAGACAGAGCATACGACCGGTGGTGGAGAAAGGGAGAGGGATGAGAGATTCTGTCCAAGACTTGAAGAGACGAGAAAAGGTGATGTTGACATGCCAGGTATGGTCTATACGGACCTGTGGGGAAGGGAGAGCAGCATCGAGACCTAGATGAGCGCCAAGATAGAGGATGAAGTCGATGTAATGGTGTCTGAGGGCAGGGACGACGTTGTTGTTGTTAAGAGAGAGGGCGAAGTGATTGTCTATGTGAAGGGTGGAGCGAGACCTGAGGAGGTTGATGGCGGCCTGATTCTTGCCACGTTCGTAGAGAGACTTGAGAGTGGAGAGGGTGAGGAAGTTGACGGGAAGAGTTTTGAAACGGGACTCATGATCCTTGTCAGAGTCGATGAGATTGAGACGGATAGTGCGCATGATGGCATCATCTATGAGAGATTGATCGTACGGATGATCGGCATGAAGATGAGAGGGGATGTGAGCGATGTTAAAAGGGGTCTGTAAAGGAGGATTGTCGAGAAGAGGATCATTGAGAGGAACTGGACGAGGAATGACATGGTCGGAGGTATCTGAAATGGAGTGGCTTTATGAAGAGAACGGCAGAAAGATGGGAGAGTCAACAGAGGAGAAAGGAGGAGGAAGCAAGGAAGGGGATACTCACGAGGAATCGACATCCGAGAGCATAGGAATGTCTGGGACGACTGTATGTACGAGGAGAGACATGATTGACAGGCGGAAGAGTCAATAGAAAGAGGAGGAAGGATAAAGGTGGAGGAGGGAAGGAAGGAAGGAATTAAAAGGATGGAGGAGACCCTGTGATGGAGGGAGAGGAAGGATAACGAGAGAAGAGGATCGGGGATCATGACATTGAGATTGAAGAGGGTGATGAATGAATTGAGCGGGATGGCTAGGAATGAATGAATGGAAAAAAGAGGGAAGGATTACGTTGTGAAGCGAATGAATGGAAATATTTGAAGGAGCGGAAACGAGGGAATGGAAGCGAAGGGAGGAGAGATCGGCAATGTGAAGATGAGTGATGATGGAGAGGGAATGGTAAAGGGAGGGGAGACTATCGGTGAATGAAAGGGGGGATATGAGAACGAAGAGGAGAAAGAAGAGGCACACACCAGATAGTGGAAGAAAGGTATGATGGAGGAAGGACGTACCAAAAATGAAACAGGGAGGGACTAGACTTAGGGCCAGGGTTGATTGTAAGAGGCTTATGGCTACAGGGACGGAATGAACAATGACGTGGAATAGATTTAGCGGTATACAAGAGACGACGGTGCTAAAAGCTATGCGACGGAAAGAGGGAGCAGTACATGGGGCAAAGGATGAGGAGAAGACGAAGGAATTGGGCATGGGACAAACGAAAAAGGTGATCAGGCAAGGGCGGCCCCCTCTTCGACACGATCAAAGTCATGCATGTCGACATCCTGGGAAGAAGATTGAGGTTGTCCTGGGGCAGGGTCGTCGTCATGGGCGACATTGAAGCGAGCACGCTTTGGGTAAGCGTTCGTACGAGAAGCTGAAGAGGTGAAGGGTAAAGAGAGGAATAGGAGAAGTCAGCAGGAAGCACGTACGGGAGAGCAAGGCATCTTCGGATGACTTGGTCTTGTCACGCTTATGAGATGTCTTTTGCTTCTGTGAGGGGGAAGCCTTTGCCTTGCCCTTACCTTTCTGAGGTGGAGGAGGACGATGTACGAGTGGAGGTGTGGGATCTGGAGAGGGGGTGGGCTCGTCTGTATGCATTTTGTCGATATCGGCGGTGATACCTGGGCACGAAAAAAGAGAAGAGTAAACAGGAGGAAGAGACTACAAGAAGAGAGAGCGTACTGTCGACGGATGGATCACGTGGGACATGATGTTTGGACGGGGGATGAACTGTGAGGGAAGATAAGGTTAGGATAGAGTGAGATGAAGAGCGGATACAATACGAGAACCCGCAATACGACGAGGATGTCGTGTTGCGAGGAAATCGGGCTGAGATAAAGAGAGAAGTGTTTGAAGGGGAATGAAAAACCGTCAAATCGACAGGTATGTTGATTTGTGGACGTTATACGTTTGTCAACGATTGTTTATGAACATGCGAATAGAAATTGAAAGGACAAGAACCCGCAAACCAATGAGATGATCTGTTTGCGGGAATTCAGTGTCATTGAAACGCGTCTAGGACGGGAAAAAAGAAACCCGCAAACCGACAAGCATGTCGAATTGCGGAAAATCAACGTTTATAAAACAAGCAGAACGTACCATTTGATGGGATAGGTTGGGATGTTTGTGGGGCGATCGATGAGGATCCACCTGTTACCTCGATTTCCTGGGTGATAGTGGGAGAGGATGCATCGAGGGTGGTGGGAGAGAAAGTGGGCATGGCTTGAGTAAACGGAGGGACAAGATGAGAGCGGCCTATAGAGTCGATGGATGGATTGGGAAGGGTGTGATGGTCATCCTCTATGTCAGGATCAGGGGCGCCTGTAGAACAGGAGTGTCAGAACGCATGAGAAGAGTCGTATGAAACAACAGAACCTGTCATTGGCACATCCTCGTCACCCGGAAGATCTGGTTCGACTGCAAATTGGTTTGGAACCGTCTCGTATGCTTGACGAATGCGGTCGTCGTCTGCAGACGCAGGAAACATAGCAAGGGTCCATGCTGGTTTGGGACGAGTCTTCGTCGAGAAGGGTTCGTCATCATTGATTTTCTCTTTCTCAGTGTCGTCCTCCTCATCGTCCTCCCCATCCTCTTCGTCTGAAACAGGGGGTAGTTTGATGTTGAAAACAAATTTGTCGGCATCCGTCATATTCTTGATGTCCACGTGAGAGGACGGATCGTAATTGAGTTCTCGATGTTCGTATGCGCTCTCGGTGAGCATCTGAATATGCTTGGGGTGAAGATCGAGTGAGCATGGACGCTACACACAGACACACCTCGATGATCTTCCTCATGTGATGTTCTATCTCTGGACGTACTGCACGACTCTTGTTCGTCGGGGCTGCGACATGGGCCTTGGGAACAGGCCAAGCAGGGGGGCATGACTGAAGGACGTTGATGACACGCTGGATATGATCGTAGTCTTTTCTTCTGGCAGCGATCCTGACGCTGCGTTTGTCTTCGGATACAGCATCCCACTGGATGCTCTTGAGGCTCATGGTGTCGACTTCGATGGAGTCTGGCCAATGCAGCAGGTGGATCGTCTTCGCTGATTCGGCGTCCAGGAGAGGACGGCCCTTTGAGTGCTCGACATGTGTCGAGAGGCCAAGTTCGATCTGTGATCGAACGAAACGAGCTGCGACGAATGGTTCTCGAAGAAGGCGGATTCGATAGCCGACAACGAGACAATGCTCGACGATAGCGCTGCAAATGGACTCTTTGCGAGTGCGGGACTCACTGTTCCCAGAGAGGTTTCCCCAAGGAGATGTGTGATAGTTGAGGAGTGGGAACGTTCGCTGCATCGAAACCTTGGCGATGGACGTCAAGCGGACTTTACGAGACCATTCCTTTCCCCATGGAATTGGCTTGGTGCTCATCGGTCCAGATTGCTTGATCGCACTCTTCAGGGATTCGTCCATGTAAGTCACTTCCTTCCTCAATTCCTGTAGTGCCTTTTTCTCGGACGTCGCTAAGAGAGGCGCAATGCAGGTGTGGAATGAGCGTTCTCGAAGATGGCAACATTCCGACAATACTACTCACACGCCTCTGACTCAACATGTGTCTGCACAGGTGGGTTCGGATCCTTACTCGTTCCTGCCTTTTGACCACCCTGATTTTTCGACTCGCTCTCGAGAAGAAAGAACTCCTTCAATGCCTTGGCAGACTCCGGTCGAGGCGGCACATTGACCTCGCTGAGTTCTTCTTCCATCCTCAACAACGCAGGAACATTCCGGACAAGACACCAAACAAGCTTCATCGGACAACGTGAGCTATCTGTTTTTCATCGTTCGATCGTCCTTACCTCGTTCATCACAACATGAGCACGGCCATGCTTCAGATCGGGATGTGCAACGACAGATCGAATCATGTCTGCGGTGACAGATCCAATCTTCCATCTTCCTCCGATGACTTTCTGATATCCAACAAGGGGACTAAACCAAGACGATACCTGGAAAGCGTGTCAAATTTCAACGAACGATTTCCCCGCCAACAGACATGTGTGTTGTGTTGTGGAAAATGGCCATACGAATGCACCACAGATCACATCGTGCGTCTCCAATCGATCGTGATTTACCGCATTCCAACGACATGGCTAGATCGCGGGATTTTCCCCCTCAAGAGAGGCTCGCCGTCATCCATCTGGCCATCTGGATGGTCGTATTCACCCGCATATCAACCACCTTGTCACAATGCGGGCTATACGAGTCATGGAGGACACATAAACTCACCTCTCCCAGCGCCATAGGAACACGCTTCAACTGTTTCGACAAGGAAGCCCACACCGATGACGACATGAACGGAAGTCGTTGTGGAGTGTATGGGCTCCCCTTGATCATCAGAACGACCCTCGCCTTTGACACGCACGTCTCCCATGCTTTCCTCGTCGCATCGTCTGCATCTCGAAGTCGATCTTCACTCTTCATCACTTCCACCTCCGTCTTCATCGCGTCCAACACCTCTCGCACGTACTCAACATATCCATCCTTCCATTCGTCCATGGTCGTTCCAAAGTATCGCCACATTTCTCCCTTCCCAAGCGTGTTGCGATACACCTTATCGAACTCCTTCCGCAGACCGTCCGTGATCACGCTCTCCATCTGTGTCGCCGACTTCAGGTGTCGCACTTGCATGTGAAGATACCTCTCTGCTTCCATTCGCTCCACATCGTTCAGCACTTCGTCCTCGATCTGACCAAGAATCTTCTCTGTTTGCTTCGCATCCCATTCCACGCAGTCATTGAAACACAGTCGAAGACGTTCTTCCAAAGATATCACCAGCGTCGCAAAAATCTGCTCCGTCATCCCATGTCGCACTTCAGCCCCATTCAGTTCGTCTCATTCGCATGTCATGACTCACCCCGCCTTGCTCAGATATCAGATCCCTTGTCAACGTTGTGATCTTGAAGATGTCCGAGTGCGTGTAGTGGTCGCTAGGTATCCCTACCACCATCTCCAACAACCGCCACACATAATCTTGCTGCAGCAATGTTCGGATCTTGAACCCTGGCTTTTGTGTACGTGTTCCTGTCTCGATCACGACGTCGTTCCACTTCTGACCTTGAGATTGCATCATCTTGAATAGCTGTATCACCCCTTCCTCTGCCGTCTCCGCATAGCTGTACAACCTCTGGTTCGTAGACAGGTGCAATCCGATCGCTTCGCTCACTTTCGCTGTCTGTCACAGCTCCTCATCAGTCTCCAACACACGTTTCTCTTTTGTACATCACACACCTTTGTCATATACAGCAACGATCCACATCCCACCCATCTCTATCTCTGCTTTCAACGATTCGCAATCATGTTCAGCCTCCATGAACAACGGATCTCGTTCCCCAATCTCCTCTCTCTCCACCTTTTGTCGCAACTCTTTCCGTCTTGACTCGTGTGCCTTCAATGCCAATTGCTTGTCGGCCAGCCAGTTCTTCAGTACATGGTGACGATGCCTTCCTCCTGCTGCAACGATCTTCGGTCCATGGACCTCGCTCGTCTTCTTGTCTTCCACGATCTGCGTCTTGATCTCATCGCCTTTCATCTTCAGCAATGGCAGTCCCTCCCCAGTGCGTCCTATTTCCCCCATCGACAACACCTTCGTCTCCAATGCACCCTCAATCAATGTCTTGTCGACGATCACGTTGATCGCATGCCCATACTCGAATCGACGCAACCCATTGCACACAAACGAATCCATCAGCGACTTCGACTCCACATCGTTGAGCAATCGATTGTTGTACTTGCCGAACTCCAGCTGTCTCTTCACCACGTCCGTCCTCGCGTATCCGATCAACGCCTCCCTTGATTTCTCTTCGATGTCGTAGAATTCGTCCATGTATTTGTCGATCCCCATCGTACGTTTCCCTGAAGTCCCACTGACTTGCCCTGATCCTTCCCCCACATCTGTCCTTTCGTCCTCGTCGCTCACAAGAGCTCCAGGCCTCCCCTTCTTCGTCTTGCGTTTCGGTGCCATCCTTCTACGTTATCGCTTGATCGTCGTGGTGTGTCAATGTTTGATCAAATGGACGTGTGCCAACATTCGGTCACGAGATTCGCCTCTCTCATTCACCTGTCACCTGCTCGTGCGATACTCTTGCCTTTTTCAGGAGACACGACCTTCCCCTCGTTCACAACAATCTCCAAATCCCTGCAACTCGACTTGTGTGTCCGTTTGCATGTTTTCCCCCCCTCTCATTCATCTCACATCGTTCTTAATCCACAACGATTTCCCACAAATCATCACTCACGTCTCATTGTGGTATCTCTCTTCAATATTATGGATCACAAATCCCGCAACTCAACACATCAGTTCAGTTGCGGGTTTTCGTACCTCCGCATTAATTCACGCCTTACATCTAATTTCATACATCATTTTCTCATCAATACTACTCTCCCACCAATATAGTGTTGTCACTTTCTCATCATGTGTCGACATTTGTTCCATAAATCCCTCCCATCACCTCTCACCCACATCACCTTCGACGACCTCCCCTCTGCATTCGTCCTTGCACACCCCCTCGTCCTCTGTTGGAAGGTCCAGCAATAGGTCCCGACACTGACTCGTCGTCTGTGTCCGTCAACTCTATGACCTCATGTCTCTGCATCACCACCATCCCTACCTCCTCCCCTCTTCGTCCCTCCATCACACTCCCTGTCGTCGATCCCGATATTGGCAACTCCACCCTGCGCATCACCGGTCGTGGACGTGGACGTGGCCGCATTTGTATCATGGGTGCTGTCGCTGCTTCCCCTTCTCTCCCCTCTCCCTCTTCACTCCCAGTCGTCATCGACGTCCCCCCACATGCAGGCGACTTGGGTAGCTCCTCCACCCCACTCTCTCCTACCCGTTCGCTGAACATCCCTCCACATTCTATCAGTCTCTCGCTCTCCTTCGTCATCCAATATCGTCAAAACCGTTCCATACCTATCGCATACACCCTCCACACTTCGTCAGCGTTCTCGTCCCTCCTCTTATCACATCATTCACTCACCTCCTCGTCCGTCGATTCATCTCAATCGCACTCCCTTGTCCTCCCCATCGTTCCCTCACTCCTCTTTCCTCTTCCATCTCCCCTCGTTTCGTCAGCCATCGATCCACTTCCTGCGTCATCTCCGTGAGTTCCTTCATCATACGCTGCCCTATCTGCTCTAGTCGAAGCGCCTGACGGAATGGCACATTCCCCTCGTGTCTCCCTGTCAATCTAGGAAGTCCCCCCAGGTCTTCACGACAAAGCGGACACTGCACTCGTTTCTTTAATACCTGTTCAACGTTTTTCCCGCTCGTCACCTTGTAACATGAGAACCAGTGCTTGATGAAACACAGCGAACAGAACACATGCATGCACGCCGTCTGCACAGGGCTTTTCCTGCTCACGTCAGTTTCCTTTCACTTGCATTCATTCCTCGCTCACAATACATCCTGACAACTACTCCACCATTCATGTCCTCGGGTCAGCATCCATTTTCACTGTCACAAAAAGTTCACTCACATTCCACACCCCAACTCCTCCGTATAAATCGCGTCCATCGCCCATGCTGCACCTATCTTCTTCATTTCCTCGTCCCTTTCCCCTCTCTCCGATCCGTTCTTCCACTCACCGTAACTCACCATCTCTTTCCTCAGCACCTCTGTCTTTTTTCGCCACTCTTCTTTCTCTTCCATTTCCCTCTTCGTCCTTCCCTCCTCTTCTTCGATTCTCCCTCTCAGCTCCCCCAATAGACACATCAACCTCGCGTTCTCCCTCCTTACTACTTCTTTCTCATCATCTGACTCACTCGCTTTCCCTTTTCCCTTTCCCTCTTTTCTCTTCTCTTCATCATCTTCCATACCTATCTTTTCTTCCGCTCTCTCTAACCCTTCAGTCTCTCCTTCCATAATCACGTCCTCTTCTTCCTCTTTCTTTTCACCTACCATACCCATCATCTCGTCGTCTTCCACACAACTTTCTTCACTCCCCCATCCGTCTATCCATCATACTCAGCTAATGTACTAATCTATTTCCGTACTCACCTTCTTTTTCTTCTATATCCCCGAAATACAAATCCATTATATCCTCTTGCTTCATAATGTTCTTACTTGACATCGTCAATCAGAATGAGGGATGCTCGAAATGTACACGTGAGGAAAGTGGACACCTGTCTCCATGTGTTTCTCTCTCTTATACCCATCATCGCACTTCTTATATTAAATACACGTGTTTACAACGTGTCTCTTCCTACGTTTCACCACATATTATCATCCCATTCGAATCAACAAATTGGTAATTTGCCATATTATAGTATTTATATTCAACTATCATTCCCACACCTTTCCTTTTGAATCTATTGTTTGATCTTTTTCTCTCATTTAGTCCTTTGCTCATGTTTTCGTGGATTGTTTATCTTGTATTTCCCGCAAATATACTATCTGGTCATTTTGCGGGAATTTAATCCATCATCAACATACTTGCTTCTTATTTCACTTTCATTTTCCGCAAATTGACTGTATAGTCATTTTGCGGTAATTTCAGTCCCTTGATCACTTTCTCATTACACATTTTGCTTGCATTTCCCGCAAATATACTACTTCGTTGTTTTGCGGGAATTATGTTCCTCATTTACATAAATGTTGCCAATATCTCTCGTATCTCCCGCAAACATTCCACTTGGTCATTTTGCGGGATTTCTGTCCCTTGTTTTACCACAAGCCTACTACTTGCGTATTTGACAGGGATATAGTCTCTTATTCTTGTTCTTTCACTCATGCTTATCCTACTTGTATTTACCGCGAATTGACTGAATAGTTGATTTGCGGAAGTTTGCTACCTCACTCAACACACAGTTCAGTTTGTGTCTTACGTAATATACCTTTTGGAGCAACATGAACCCTAGGCTAACCTCACTCAATTAGAAAAACATGGTAAGATGTGTACCCAATCATATTACTGGGCCACCTGGTTATCCATGTACGGTATACGTATATAGTCGTTCCATTAGAGTCCCGGCCGTCACTCATCGAAGTCAAGTAAAACATCTTGTTTTCTAGGTTCGTTACTTTAAGCCTTGCTTCTCAATGTATGTGTACACTTTTACGACATATTAACAGCGGCCAAATGCTTGGTCTGTGCACTAGATTACAGTCCATCTGTGCGTTTGAAGTTTAAAACACGTCACTGACTAACTTAACACATTCAGAGTTGGGTGTAGTTTTTTCCCTGATCCAGACAAGATA